>JAPYZA010014578.1:0-14747 GCA_030522685.1 Eupelmus azureus | reverse complement strand
GCGCGCGCGCGTGTACACGCGTATGTATAGGAAAGAGGCCGAGAGGCGTGCGAGCGCTGCTCTCTCTCACTGCTGCGCCTGCAAGTATTATGCGAGCGAGAAAGAGAGAGAGAGAGGAGAGTGGTTCTTCTGTTGGGCTGGTTGATCGATGGGTTCGGTGCAATGCCCGTAATCTTCGGGGGCCTTAAACTCTCCGCGGCCGTGCGTGACCATCGTTTTGCCCCGCGCGCGGGCACAGTTGGCCAGGGAGTCAGCTTGGAGAGAGATAGCTGGCCAGAGCAAGGATGCGTGTACGTACGCACTGGGCGCATAAATTACGGGCAAGGGAGTAGTGAGATGCAGTGGAGATTGTTTTCCGTGAAGGTTCTAGCATGGGTTGGTGATGCGTTGAGGTTTTGGGCTGTGCCGATTAGTGGATTATGGATAATTTTTGTCGCCCGGGTTGTTTGGTTTGCAATGGAAGCATTACATTAAATAAGACGTTTTTAGGTGTAAGATTAAGAAAATAGATTGTTATTACTTATGTTGAGCCACCTTATTTATGTGATTAATCAATGCACTAGATAACCATATTAATTAAAAACCTTAGTATTAGTAAAACAAAAAATCTAATAAAATTCTTCTCTTCCACAATATTGGTCAAAACGAAAGGTATCAATTTCCTAGCATATCCGTTTACAGAAATAAAACTATACAAAAAAAGCCCGAGGAAATAACTAATTTTCTACAAATCATTTCCAGCGAACTTCCACTCGCGCGTCCAAAAATATTGACTTGTTTTTCCCCCCGCATGAAAATGGAAAAAAGCAGCGGCGCGCAGAAATAGTAAGTCCACGTTTCCCAAATAAGTTAGCCGCAAGCTCGAAACAATAAAGAGCTTTTCGACTGCATCTGCGCGGATGTTTCTCCGCTCGCGCTCGCAGAAACAGAGGCAGCCTCGCAATTTTATTTCTAGAATGTTTGCCTCGCCGGAGAAAAGAAGCAGGGGCCAGCGAGCCAGCCGAAAAAGAGATCGTCTCGAGTTCTTGTAAACGCGCGGGCGATATTTAAGAGGTTCTTGATCCGCCCGCGCCTCACGACACGAGAGGACGACGACTTGCGGATCGAGAGAGCGAGCACGCGCCTATCGACGTGGACGGTTATGAATAGCCCGTTCGACGAAAAACCGATGCATCTTGAGGCGTGGGCGTGGGTACGTTTTTTCGGGAAAAACGCGAGTTTAGAGATGGGAGCGTTGTAGGATCTTTTCTCGGAGCTTGCGGTAAGTTGATGCTTGCAGTGGATTTTAGGGTTTGTGCGAGTTTTTTTTTATTAATAGTAGAGGAATATGAGTGTCGTGTGAGAGTTTCTGCTTGTGAATGCATATAAAGTTTTCATGATTGACTGAAGAATTTATAAGAGTAGCTGTGATAGGATAAGCTCTGTTTTATTTTCTAATGAGGTAGATAATCTAATCTGTCTGTTATATTAAATCTGATTATGAAAGGATACTATTTGTTAAAAGAGTTGTAGATAAAACATTTACACGTTATATAACGCAGAAAAAATGTGATATTTTATAATTTAAAACATTTTAAAAAATTTAAAAAAAAAAAGATTGAAATGTAAGTACGGTATTCATTGTTTAAATAACGAAAATGAAGATACCTTTCCAGTTCATTCAACGCGCATATAAACATTTCAAGTTTGCTCTTTTAATTTTGTTAACAATTTGATTAACAGTTCATTTTTAACAAAAAATTCCTTCCCCGTGAGTATTTTGATTTAAAACTTGACAGGTGAACGGTACGATTCACTCGACGATATAATTTAAATTAATAAAATTTTTTTTAATGAATGTTGCAAATTGATATTTAAATTGCCGATGTAACAATAAAAAAGGAAAAAATTTTAAAAATGTTTTCCTCGAATATTCTGTAAATAAATAAAAAAACGGCTTGTTTAAAAGCTAAAGCAAAATCAAGTCTTTATCGTTCCTCTTTCACTTCCGTTCGCTAGCAAATTTAGGGAAGAACCATTGTTGCATTCTCGAGGTGATTTCGACTGGGTGTCACGGCTCCGTGGACACGCCGAAATTTTTTTTCGGCCTTCTTCCTTCCAGTAATTGTTTCATGGCATCCTGTCGTCTTCACTCTCCCACGCACTCTAAAACAGCAGCTTCTCTTTCCATGATCTTTATCTGCACGCTGTAATATAATCTAGTACACTGCAATTTTTTAATCTACCCTAAATGTAATTTTCACCAAAATTTCGAAAAGACTAAAAAATGTTTTTCTTGATAAATAAGTTATTTATTGTTTATTCTTAAATTTATTTCAAACAAATGAATGATATTTTGTTTAAATTATGCGTTAATAAAAAAAAAGTTTGATTATAATCTTATAATACATGTATTCAATTTTCTGAATCTCGTAAAAGTTAATGTTATTCTGCATTACATAAAAGAATGACTTTCTAAAGGAATTTCACTGGTGACTGGCAGTGGCAGGTAAGCTGCACAAGTGCATTTAGAAGTACATACCAATCTTTAAACACCATGGGACAAAGGTGTAAACGTACGGTTGACAAGTGATGCTTGCTGAATTTTAATAAGAACAGCCGAAACGTAAGTCTTACAAGATTCTTATCCGATTGACAGGTATTTGGTAAATCTTTCAGTATCGATGCTTCTTTACTCGGTCATCAATTCCTAGTTACTGTTTTTTGTACGTTTTTACGTAATCTATTAAGTAACTAATAAATAATATTTTGCAGTTATGGTCCTTAAAAATATTGTGATTAGAACAAGTTTTATAATACATTTGAAAAAAAATATTTCAATTGAAATAATAATATTTTTTTACTGTTTTGATACTGAATTATTGAAATTTATTTTAAACTAGAAAGAAAATATGAATTTCAATTTTAAGTTTAACTTACAAGGAAGTAAAAATTTCTCGTATGTTCTATTCAGTGTCTGTCAGAACTTCAAGCTAAGCTATATCACTACTCTCTGAAAACATGATGTAACTTCGATCCGCAAGTCATAAATTAAATATCGCGAAGCTATACTTCAAGAAGTACTTTCTTTGGGATTTATACTCTGTGTTGCTATACCGAACTAAAATGAAACTAGTTGTTTGCTGTGCGCGTCCGTATAATCACTAAAAATGCCAATAGATTTCCCGAAACTTTAACGTTTTCTAGGTTCACATTTCAATAAAATATCCCAGAAAAGTTTTCGCATAACTTTCTCGGATGCTGCACAATTGCAACAGTCACGAGAATTTCAAATAGTTTAATCAGAAATTCATCTCAAGATTGGTTAAGAACAATGTCAGTATTTTCATTGTTTATATACTTTGTGCTTTTAAAATAGTTTCAAGACACACAAAATTCTACTATTATTTTCTTACTTATTCTTCAAGCAAAAATAACGTAAAAATTGACTTCATTTACTTACACTTGACGCTCCATTACCGTTCTAAATAAAGTAACGAAATGCAATTACTTTTAATGCCATCGCAGAGCTTCTTGGTGTCAAATGGAGGGGGGTATTTTTATCGGTTCATCGGTTGCCTGGCGCGTCGTCACACATTCAAAAGTGATCCCTACCACTTTAATTTTTTTTCGCCAGCTAAGCATTTAGGTGACACAAAATTTATGATTAGTGATTAGTCATCGATCCTCGAGTAGCCAGATACCGCGATATTGAAAGAAGAAAATTTTGAAGTTTTGCAGTCGGGAAACAGCGAGCGCTGGAATTAGACGAATCGCTGATGTCGTTGCGATGATGTAAACGTAAGTGTACAGGTGTTTTAGCAACAAAATTGGCTAACTGACGGCTTTGATTGTTGATAATAATACAAGTGACAATTTTTCCATTGTTTATTTTTTTATCGATGGACAAGGAATCTGGCCGTTTGTTTGATGTTTGGCTAAACTTTCCGCGTTCTTTCTCGGCTGGAAGAACAATTGTTGACTGTTTTTCGTCACGAAGGCTGGTTTGATCCTGGAGAAAATATAGCAACTGCTTCAGTAGTGATCTAGAATTTGTAAAAGAGGTGAGTAATTTATTGACTATTTTTACCAAGATGAACTTTAGTTGTTGCTAGGGTATAAGACTACTTTTGGGCAGAGAGATGATTTTAATGAGAATTTTGCAAGTCTCATAAGTGACATGGCTTTTGCATTAATTTTTTACGACGAAATATCCTCGGCGTTGCAGCAGCGAAGCATTATAAATATTCCATGCTCGAATAATTTTGTTAAATTATAATTATTTCTTTTATTTCTCATATTATATGTATTCAATTACCGAATGTTATTTAATGAAATATTGAATTTTTTTTTATTTCTCATCGCAAGTTTAATTATTTATTAATATTTCATAAATTTTGATTTATTTTAATTAATTTCAAGTACAATCGCGCTCGCGGAGTTATAATTGAAAATCATTCGAGGCGAAATCGCGAGCAAATATTTAAATTCGATTTTAAATTTAATTAATATTATGAAAAGTTTCCATCGCCGGGGCTGGTGGCATTCGGCCCGCGCGCGACCAGCATCCCGAATTTCCATAAAAATCCAATTCTTTCTCCATAATTGCAAACAAAACGCGTAAACATTCCCGGCTACTTACCATAAAAAAATAGAAATTCGCAATCGTATAAATTAAACGGACACGGGCTCTCGCTCTCTCTCTCACTCTCACGCGCGCAGCGGGCCAAAAGCGACCAGGCGCGAAATATATAAAGATACTCGGGGAAAAAAGTATAGAGCGGAGAGAGAGAGCAGGCCCGGCGAATATAATAACGAAAAATATCAGATAAATCGAGGGAAATGAAAATTTAGTCGTCACGCCGGGCGCGCGTACATATACGCGTATATACGTGCTAGCATCAACGGCACATGACACTTCGTTATCATAGCCCATTGCGCGCGTCGAACGAACGAACGAGCTCACGCCAGCTCGCGCAAGCGAGCGCGGGCGCAAAAAAAAGAGCGCGCGCTCTCTCGCTCGCGGAACAATATAATAGAGCCGTGCAAAAGCATCGAGTCGCATCAGGCGGCAGGGGGGCGAGCAGGGGGGGGGGCAGACACACACGTTTACACGCGTTTACACTGCAGTGGCACAGAGAAAGAGAGATAGAGAGAGAGAGAGAGAGGTAGCAGAGTAAAATGCGAGAGGGCAAAGGGGGCTGGGGGTGGGTTCAGAGCGCGAGAGAGCGCGAAGTAAAAGAGAGAGGGAGGTAAATAGGGAGGGATTGTTAAAACGGAAAAGCGATGGTCGCCGAATAAATTGCACGGTAGGATGTATCGGCGTTATCGAATTAGCGTCAGCGTAAAATTTCGGATGGCTCGCTCGCTAATGTCCAAGAGCAAACGAGGGGGGAGGGGGGCGAGGGAGGCGGCGCAGCGCGCTCGGCAGGGGGGGGGGAGGGAGAGCGAGAGAGGAAAAAGAGGGCGGGGGCGAGTATCGCGTTCCCGATATTCGCGGGCGCGGAAATCGTCGACGATAAATATTAATTATTTTTGTTTGTCGCTCCCCGGCCTCCCCCCGCGTCGCTGCCGCCGCCGACGCCGCCGCCGCTGCCGCTGCTGCTGCTACTGCTGTAGCATTAATAACATTGCAAAGCCAAGCATTGCGCTGCATCTGCATCGCCTACATACCTGGCCGGCTCGGGCGAGCGTGAGCGCAAAAACGTTGAAATAACAGATTCGCCAACTGAAACGCAATAATCGCGACGGGCGAATACGTAATTTTCGCAAACAAAGTGCGTAAATAATAACCGCGCTATTTACTCGCCGAGCTTGCGCTCTCTCTCTCTCTCAGTCCCTCGTATAGCGCGCGCGAGGCCGCGCGAGCGCGTATTTAATTATTATAAATGCATCGTCCGAATGAGCGAGAGAGAGGGAGCTTTTGGTGAAAAAACAGAACGCAGCGCCGGCATGCAGCGAGGGAAAAAGAGGGAAGGCGAGAAAAAAGGAACGGCCAGGGCGGCGGGGGTGGCGGGGCGGGTCACTGGCCGAAAAAGCGAGAGGCGTCGATGAAATCTATGCGAGCGATAAATAATGGCCCGATGACCCTTTTTGTGTGTGTGCTTTATCGCGTTAGTTTGATCGAATATTTGGTAACATTTTAGACATTGTTTATTGTATATGGAACGCGTGCGCGAGCGGGGCTCGCTCTCGAAAATGCTCTCTCTCTCTCTCTTTTTTTATTATTATTATTTTTATGCTGTTTATCTTGTTCTCGCGAGAGAGGCGAAATAGCTTCCGAGCGTTAATTTGCAGTTATTGTGCAAAAAGCGTAAAACTGAAATTGCAGATTTTACGTTTGGAATTTATTTTACACGGGCGAATAATTATACTGAGTGGTGGATTGCGTAAGCTTTTACATTTAGATAACTGCAATGATTTTTGCGGATTCCGGGAAAATTTATTCCAAGCCCGTCCTGCCCGCTCGCCCCCTGCCCCCATACCTCCCCTCACCCCCTGCCTGCCAGCCTGCCTGCCTGCCTGCTGCTTGTTCAATATTTTCCGATATTGAATATGCATTATTTTTTAATTCCGTAAATTCGAATATTTAATGCACTCTAAATGTGTATTTTTACGTTACAATGGAATTAAAATAAATGCAATCGAATCTTTTCAAAGGATTAATTCCATTTTCAATAGGGAGCCTTTTTTGTATAAAATATATATAAACGCAAACATAAGTTGATTAATCCAACTGGATAAAAGCATATTTTTACAATATTTTAATGATAATATGCTTTTGTCGGGCTTTCGCGTATTTTCACTGAAAATTTTACCCGCCACTCCACATATATATATTTTAGAAAGTCTTTTTTAACATCATTAATAATTTTTATCATTTTCATTTTATTTCGTATTTGCATTATTATTAAAATTTTGATTTTATTTTCGCGTTATTGCGTAAACCAATACTCTGCGATTTTCATTTTTTTGTATAAAAAAGAAACATAAAATTTAACAAGCTTTTTCTATTTCATAAACATCATCAAACCTTTTATCTTTCACTTAGTATTCTAAAAATACGTAATACTATCAACTTTCTCACTGATAGTTACAATTTCAACTGATAAAGACATCGCTACTGACCTCTTTGGCAGAATTTCTTCTAAAAATATAACACACTTGTACAGTTCAAGATTATTTTCAAAATTTCATACAAGTTTATAAAATCTGACTAAATTATCAGCGAATATATATTCAGAAAATTTCTGTTCTACATTTACCTAGTCTATTAAAAGAAAAAATGTATTTTAAAATACCGTCATTCGCTTATTTTTATAATACACCAGAAAAATTATTACAGACACTAACCCTCTAAAAAAACTTACAAAAGCGCCAAAACCTCCGACCTCCTTGCGCTCCCACAACGTAACATTGAAAGTACCCAAACGCAACGAAATCCCCAGCAATTTCGTAATCTAAAACGCGAATCTCCATTCACTTTTCTTACGCGTCCAAAATACTCGGACACGCACCGGCGGCCGAACAAGGCCCGCAATAATAATAATGTTTTCACTCGAGTGTCGCCCGAATGACGCAATAGCGGCGGCGATGCACTTATGAAATCGCCGAATAGAAGGCCTACAGCGCCGTCCGATTTTTAGACTGCCAGACTTGCAGTTTTTCGGGCCGCCGGCGACACAGTTGCATAAATTAGCCGACGCGCATACACGTGCACCCGATTGGCTCGCGCCGCGTAAATTTCGACAATTCGACAATGGCTAACGCGCGTAAGCGAGAGCCGGCCGACAATTTCTCGGCGGCGCGTCCTCGATAAACAATCTATATATATGTACGTATGTTTGGAAAGGGGGGGAGAGCGAGTCTCTTTCCTAATAGGCGTTGAACAAGTACGTCATTGCTTTGCAGCCCTCTACTACGTACCTGGTTAATCGAGCCGCGGGCCAAATTATTTCGTAAGAGCGCTGCGGATATCTGTCGCGACGGATGGGGAAGACAATAGCGAGTCGAAGGGAAATGTGCGGGTATATGCAACAGGGTCGTGATTTTTGATGTTATTGTTTTTTGTTTGCAAAATTGCGGCCATTGTGTTTTGTAGAAAGTTGACGGCTCGCGATGTAAGTACGGTTTTGGTCGATGATGCATATGACAGTGAGCTTTTTGACTTCATTGTTTGGTGGTATGACTAAAAGAAAGTGCTTTAAACTGACTAGGGGAGCGTCAGTGTTCCGGATCAACAAATTTGGGCTATGTTTTTAGATGTGACAATAAGAAGAAATCTAGAATATTAGAATTTATTGATATGAAAAACTCGTTTTAGAGAATATTGAAAAAAGATTCTACGAAAGTTGAATAATAAATCAGCTTAGAAAAATGTTACATACATTTGCTAAGTTACAAAATTAAACTAGAGAAAATGAGCTTTCATCTACTTTCTGTAGGATTAGAAAAGCTTAACTTCTTTAAAAGTTATAACAGTTCTAAGTTAAATAACAAAAATGCACCGCAAAATCCTTGAAAACTGCTGTTTTAATTTTTCGAACATTTTTCAAACCTATCTTTGAACTTTAATAACTTTTTGAGGCGTTAAGCTTTTCTAATTCTGCAAAAAGTAGATGAAAGCTCGTTTTCTCTAGTTTAATTCTCTATGTTAGCAGATATATGAAGAATTATTCTAAGCTGATTTACTTTTAAAGAGTAGTATGTTTTTTAATATTTTCTAAAAGTGAATCTGAAAATATTTATAACTCGAGGTTTTTGAACCAATAGAATTTAATATTCCACTTTTTTCATATTTTAACAAATCCTAAAAACATATCCCAAAGCTTGAGCCGATTCCATGATTCGAAATCTTAATACTCTCCGAGAAAAGAATCTTTGGAAAACTTATAATATTGACCATAGCCAAAATATAGAAATTCAAAAAAATTACTAAAGGAAAATTTATTATACAAATATAAAATATCTCATAAAAATTTCTCATAAAGAATAGTAATTTTTGCATCCTCACAGCTTGTGAAAGCTCTATCAGCCAGTATCGTAATTATGCCAAAGCTCCTCCTCTCAGTATCCCAATCGACTAACATTTTTCCAGCCCGTAGCATCCAACCAAGCCTACAAGCGCACACAGCAGCGGCAAAGCTCCTCTTAGACTCTCTGCAAGCTCGAGCCCAGAGCAAATAATAGACTCGGCAAATCCAGCAGAAGTCGAAGTAGCTCGTGGGAAAGAGCAGAACGGGAGCAAGGAACGCGCTACTTGGGCCCCCGGAAGCCAGTAGACAGCGCTTGCACGCAGGGCTATACAGCTCAACTCGCGCGCGATGCGCAATTATAACGACGCGCATCCTTGCGAATTTCACCGGTTGGAATTGTTAATGAGAGAGAGAGAATCGCGTGAATATGCGCTGGCAAAGTGCAACAGGCCGAGCGAGCGGGCGGCGGATACATTTTCGGCCCGGGCCTTAATAATACGAGCGAGCGAGCGCCGGTAGATGGAAGATAGTTGTAATTAGGCGGGGCGAATGCACTCGCGCGCACTTTTCGGCAGGCCTAGCTCAACCATGTGCACTTCCTTGGCGGGCCGCTTCCACGGATTTAAATGTCGGCTTGGCTCGGCCCGCGAATTTGTTCTAACGTACGGAAGACGGTTGGGGCTGAATTGCGAGGCGCGAGTGCGTTGGCTTTGGCAGTTTGATGGCTTGCTGGGATAGTGTTTGCTGATTATTGTTTAATGAGTGTTTTTGGTGAATCGACAAATTGGATGCTTGTGACATTATAATTTGGTAAACTTCGTTGATTCTTTAAGAAGTTACTGTTCATTTGCGGTCTTTGAGCTTCTTCGCTTGAAGAAGGTCAAGTATTTTGAGATTTGATTTATTTATTCAACTGGGTCGCTAAACTAATAGTTTTGAATGGATAATATTTTAATTATTTATATTGAGCCATTAATATAGTTGTGATTGGCATATTAAACGGATATCGATGAGTTCTATTCATCTGGCAAATATAATTTATTCATGAATTTTTAAATAATTTATCTGTTTGTTCTACTATACAATAGAGTGTAAGCGTTAGGTAGTAGATTAAAATAGTCATGTTTTTTCATATGTAACATCCGCAGCAATGTAATTTTTAACGCCGAAAGCATTCCACATCGCATCGCCAATTCTTTAAAAGAAAAATGCATGTATAGGAATGAATAACTAAAACTGCAGGTAAATATTTACACCGCATTCACAAATAAAAATCGACATTGCGAACTTGCACCGAAAAATGTTTGTTGATGTTTCGCTTATATAAATTCTGTATAAGCGTTATCCCCCCCAATCTCTCACCTTTTTACCAATGTAAACGAACTTTTACCTATCGGCCCACGCAACCGTATTGTAAATCGCTTTCCGGCAATTCGCCACCTAAAAAAAACCCGAAAATCGCATCCTCGAGTATATACATACATTAATGCCCCGCCTCCGTCGTCTCGCTCTTCTGAATTTTATTATTTACATCGAGCAAAATAGCTCGCCGCTCGCTTTTTGGGCAATTGCCCGGCCGATTTCCCGAGGCGCATCGCATGCTGGCCGCATGAATGGGACGCACTTCCGCCCTCGACTTGTATACACACACACAGACGCATCGCACGCACGTGTATTTTAGAAAACGCGCCCGCGTGTAATTGGAAGGTGGATGCACCCGGGATCGCGCGCTCCACCTTCTCCTCATTTTTTTTCGCCGGAATTACAGTACGTGTATATATATCGGCCTGTAGCCGTTGCCCTCCGAAATGTCAGCGTAGGATTGACGCTGCGCTGCCTTCCTGTTTTTACGAATTCGTCAGCGTGCGTCGAACTCTGCAAGCGCGCGACTTCCTTTTTCCCAAGAGCGGGCCTTTTTTATTCGGCTAACAGTGAGAGAAGGCGTTCACCTGACTCTAAAGGCGACTGCACTCGGATATATCTTCGAAACGAGCCCGAACGCTCATAATACTTATGACGAGTGAGTACGTGCATGCCAATCTATATGTAAGAGCGAACGACCGGCGCGAGGCTTATTGTTGGTTTTTACCCTGGCACTGTATTTTAACGACAATGAGGATACGATCGCTCTTTTATGCAACCTTTTTTCGGCTCCTTCCTCTTCCACTGTCTTTCAACTTGGTAATTTGTGTCTCTTTTGTCGGCCGTTTTGCTTATTTCGTCTCGGTTATAAGTGATTGTTTTATATCTGACTTAACATTCTCGTTACAAGTAAATACCGATAAATGCCGATTAAATAAATAAAAAGTTTACGCCGCCGCGGCCTTGAAGCGCCAAATATTCTTGTAACGAGCTATACGTTTAGTTTGAATTTTATGGCTTGCACAATTTTGTTGATGCAGTCGATTAACCGGAATCGTATTTAGAATAGTTTATCGTTGCGACATCGTTATTTAGTCGTTTAGTAACGATACTTTGTTTAAGATCGCAATATTTTAATTTATACACAAATAAGCAGTTTTTAAACAAATCAGTCCTATTAAATAATAATGACTAAATAGCGAAAAACATGTGCAAATTTGTATACAAGATACACTTGCACTCTTCAAAAATATCTTTTATATACAATACATTTTTAGCATAATTATAGGTAAGCTAAATTAACTGCCTAAGAATATTTAAGTTTAAATCTGATTGAACAATTTTAACTAAATAAAACAAATAAAACTTCTATAAAATCATATGATAATTGTAAGAATTTGCCAAACTTGTCAAACTAGGATCACTAACTGCAACTCTTCGTTGAAGGAGATATTGTAGACTTATAATCACCACGCTGTGTACAAGCCATCTTTAGCTTTACTCTTGTTACCTCTATATTCAATGAAAATTCAGCTTACGTGATTTGCTTGAGTGTAATATGCACAATATCTACACTGAGAAAAAAATTGGTTGATATAACAGAATATTCTGTTGTATAACTTGATTGAATATTTTGTTATTTCAACTGAATATTCTATTATTTCAACGGTTCGACGATTGAAGCAGTAAAATCTTTTGTTAATGTGAACAAAGTTCAATTGAATCAACAGAATCTTCTGAGAAATCACTGGAATATTGAGGCGCAGTATATTGACAGAATTTCAGTTAAATCAACGAAATTTTTTTCTCAATGTAGACCTTGAAAACGCATACTTATTTTAATACAACCACTGTGTCATTTCGCCCACAGCGCATACATGATTTGTGAAAACAAAAGCATTTTCTTTATTCTAAAAATAAAATTTGATTCGAATGAAAAAATTCTTTTAAATTTTTTATAGCTGCAAATATTTAAATTTATAATGCGAGTAGATAAAAATATGCACAATACACTACTCACCGCTCCATTTCTATAAACTAACATAAAAAAATCGTAATCCACGAAAACTATTAGTATACATCCTCACAAAGTCGTTGCATTAGGAAAACAATAAATCCGAGAAACACCCATCACTCTCATAAGTACTCAGAGCGTACATCAACGTCAGGCGTACTTCAATTCGGCACGTCATTTGCAATTTTCAAATTTGTCGTTGCTCCGTACACGCGATATCGAGCTCCTCCGAAAAAAAGACAACCTCGACGATGAAGACGTCAGGACGCATTCGCTTCACGTGCAGAGCTCCTCGCGATGCATCTGCAGACACACACACATACACAGCTACTCGCCTGCCTCCCCCATCGCCGCTCGCTGAGATATCCGCTCGCGATAATTCCGTAAATGCATTGTCGCGGTTTTCGGCTGGAAAGAGAGAGAGAAGCAGAAGGAGAAGGAGAAGCCAGTCCTAAATGGCGAGGAGCCCGGTGGTCCATCCCGTCGCGTATTGCGGAGCTAACCGAGATACGCGAAAGGGGGACGCGAGAGCGCGCGCTGACAGTGACGTATCGTCGCGCGACGACGCGCTGCCTGCATAATTCCCCCGGACGAGCCGGGGCCCTTAAATCGCCGGGCTCGGGAGTAAGACGAGAGAGCTGATTGCAGCGCGAGCCGAACGTTTTTTTCTTGGTGGGATTTGGGAAATGGATAATTTTTTATAGGTGCGCTTGGTTTTTTTTGGTAATTTTGGAAAGAAGAATTTTTTTATTAATTTTGGATAGTCGCGCGGAGGTGAATTGAGCTTTGGTGAAATTTGGTTTGTGGAAAAAATTTGGCTGTAATGAAAGTTATTTTGACATTTTTCGAAGCAGTGCGATAATAGTTAAGCATGCAGTTAACCGTGACTGCGTAATAAACGGTAATGTTTATAGCGCTGATAATTTAGGATTTAAGAAATAGCAGTGATAATTTCTTATCTTTGAGCGTATGTAAGATACAACAGCCATTTGTTAACAATCTTTATCTTCAATTTTAGTGCATCAGAGCAATATTGAATGTTACAGTCATTTTAAGCTTGCAATAAAAAAATTACAGCAACAAATAGGATTTGCGTAATAGTTATTTGTTTATATCGAATAAATCAAAATATAATGTTGCTTTTGAAACGGCAAATAAAAATTTGAATCAGAAGAAACATTTGCGCGCGATAAAAAATACAATTTCAAAATTGCTATTTACACACGTTGAGTGGAAGAATAACGAAGCAAAATTAGAATAGTTTTAGCGTACACTCTGACGTTCAGACGAAATCATAATTTGAATTTCATCAGTATCTGTATTTGATATGCAGTCATAAAAGGAAAAGAAATTTGGCGCTGACGATCATTTATTTTCGTAGTTATATTTGCGTGATTAATCATCGTTTATCAAGAGGATTCGCGAAATAGATAGCTCCGTCTCGAGCGGCATTAAAAAATTGTTTTACAAGGTATACTATAAACAGACTCAGCAGACGCCTACGAATTATAAATTTTAAAACTTCTAATCTCAAAAACGTAGGAATTTTTCAGCCAGCCTGTTTCAAAAGAAAGTAGAACGATAACATTTTTTTCCAATTCTATTTTTAACAATCCAAAATTTTACAGCAACAAAATTATTATCACACACTCAAAGATAAGACTCATCGAAATTACAATATTTCAACGTCTTAATAACCTCACCGAGATTCGCATCAATCTACTGGACTCCTCTCTCCTCTCCTAGAACTCCCTCTCAAACCAACAAAGAAAGTCGGCTCTCCGCCTCGCACAAAAGCATTCGCGATAAATTATTTACAAAAGTACGCGCCGCTCGCGCGACAACTATGAATGCATCTAATCAACAAGGCTATCCGTCGCTACTCTCGCCTTTTTCCAGGCTCGCTCGCGCGTCAGCGTAATTCAATATCCCCTAGGTGTTCGCTCGCTCGCGATTGCCCAAGCGCTCTTCCTATGAAAGCTTACTAGACATGTCTCCGCGCATTCTAGGCGGATGACACACATATTATATCGCTCCCTCTCTCTCTCTCTCTCTCTCTTTTTCCCGCTCTGTCTTTGCATTCTGCAAGTACCTGCACTTTTGATCGAGCGCTGCCGTGTCATCACTATCATCCGGCCCGGCGCGCGCGAATGCAAATTGCGAAAGTGGATTTGGAATTTCTCGCGCTAGCTAGATTCCGGGCGTATAGTTCTAAGTGTCGCGTGCAGTTTTATGTGTGTGTATGTATGGTCTTCTTTGCTCGACCTTTGCTTGAGCTGCAGCTTTCTTTTTATTATCTTTCAGAGATAAAAAAAGTGTAATTTGTTCTACTTAGGAAGTGAGAGGGAAAGCGTATAAGCAATTATTTGCTATTGTAAATCAAGTCTATAATACTCGAATTGGCCATGTTACTTTTT
>JAPYZA010014568.1:0-11768 GCA_030522685.1 Eupelmus azureus | reverse complement strand
CGTATAAAACCACCATGAATCTACTGCAAAATTCGCAGAAAAGAATCCTTAAGATTGTCAATAAGAATAATTTTCTTAGCCAAGAAGATTATCCCATGATTTTGGAACAATTGTTCACATTTGAATCGCTATGGTATCACTATAATAACCTAAAAAAACAATTTATAACGTCTAGCAATATTACTAGAAATAAGAATCTTATTATACCAAAAGCCAAAAAAAAGGTCAGCAAAAAAATAGTTATTTTAAAGCTCTAATAACGTACAATCAGTTGCCAAATGAGCTAAAAATTTTAGATACTAAAAAAAAAATCTAAGACTGTTTTAAAACATCTGATCAAATCAGAAAGTCAATCTATGATCTATTGAATATTTTTAACTAGAAAAAATTTAAGTTAAGCGTTACACTTGTTAAAGTTAATAGTTTTTATAAACATGTATACGAAATGTATATTAGTTGTAAGTTAGATTTAAGTATTTTTGTATTCAATACCGGACCTGCGCATATGTAGCTATGTCTACCTCTGCAGGGATTTACTACACCTGTGTAAATCTATTTCATTCTGGATTAAATAAATAAATAAATAAATTATATTTGTTTTTATATAGTATAACCCAAATGTTGTTACGAAATTATTAAAAATATTTTTATTATATTTGGATCAATACGTGACTTGAAATTATCTTTTAAATCATGTTTTCTTAAAATATATTTCCTTAAAAATATTGTTGAGTATATATTTTTTATTGTTAATTCTTTTAAATAATAAATTTATATTATTAATTTTATTAAATCTGTCGTTTTTATACTTACATGATATAATAATTTAAACGCGAATGGACGGTTGGCGAGCGGAGCGAGCAGGCCCCCCCCCCCCCGCCGCCATAGCATATATTTTTTTTCCAGAATATATTTTTCTTATCCAGAATTGGAAAATATAAATCTGATTCAAAGTTATGGCAGGTTGAATTTCAGCAATGGAATTACATTGTTAAATTATAAATACTAGCAGTAGGTACGAATCTAGATGATATTTAAAAAAGCAAATTAAAGCTTTTTTTCTCTAGTAGTATTTTCTGTCTTTTTGTTTTTTACTTTTTTAGAAAAAAAGTGTTGATCGTTATGTACGTATTGCATGACCATAGGGCATGCACGAACAGACCATTACAGTCCACCTAGTCTGCGGTTGCTGTTGCATTCATTGCAGATTATATGTGGACTATTATGCTCTGTTATGTATATGAATATACTATTAGATTATATAATATTTACTAATGCTACATTACATAATTATATGCTATTTTACTAAAGCTATTCTTGAGCTTACTAGGAGAGGGTTAGGGTTCCGGATCAAGAATCTTGATCAAACTTTCAGGACATGTTTGTAGTACCAAAACATGTAATCCTGTAAAGTTATAGACCCTAATGGAGTCTTACTCCAAAATTATAACTCCTAATGGTTTTTTATTAATAAAAATTAAAAAATAAACATCTCAGCGTTTCCATTTGCTTGTTCCACCTGAAAACTTTTATACAAGTTATGAAACGAATTGAAGTACTTAAAACATATAGACTGTAACGTGGCAGTTAGTGCCAGTTACATATGCGAGATTTAGTTAGATAGAAGCCCTCACACGGAATTAACCGTGGAGAGCTTGCTCGCATATGCCATTTTCTGAATAGTAGATTTTAAGTGTTGGTGCTAGCTGGAGCAAGTGTCCTTCTAGCCATCCTACCTATCTCCCCACTCTCCCTTCCCTTTAGCCTTCCTCCCGCCTGCTGAAGAGAGATAGACAGCTAAGGCGAGCAGCGAGAGCGCTGCTGGAGGAGAGAGAGACAGAGAGAGCCCGAGCACGCACGCAAGAGAGTAGAGAAGAGAGTCAGCCGATGCGAGAAGCCGGAGAGCGCCGAAAGAGAGGGACTCTTGGGGATCCCTCTCGAGCCACGAGGAGGAGAGAAGAGATTCCGCGTGAGGCCCTCGTGCGCGACGGTTACGGATTAAGAGCGGCATAAACGGCCAGGACGACGACGATCGTTGGACGATTGAGCGTAGTATTCTCGGACCGGCAGTCGAAGCAGTTCCTGGGGCGTGCTGTCTTGGAGAGAGCGTGAGTGTGCGTCGTTGGTGAGTCTCCGCGTGTTGGTATCCCCGTCCTTTTCTAGCCTCCATAGTGCCTCTCAGCTCAAGCTAGTGCCGCGTCGTTCCTCGAGCCCGCTTTTGTGTAGTTTGCCGTGAGAATAATAGAGTTGTGCGAGCGGGCTCTCCGTGAGTTAGCTAGGTGGCCGGGTGGCCGTAGGGAACGTGGCTGGCGCCCATCATTATATTGAGTTTTTCTGATTAAACACCTAGCAGTAACAGTTTTTAAATTCAGAGTTTTTATTGTGCACATAGATTCCCGCTAATGAATCCGCACGGCTCTGATGCCGGGCCGTGCGTGACAACACATACACAAAATAATATATTTTTTATGATTTTTTTACTAATATAAAGAATATGTTACCTGATTTTTTATCGAACTTTCTAGTATCTTTATATACTATTAGAAGTTTAACTTTATATTATTTTCTAAAATTATATTGCACCACCCGCTGCTTTTTGAAGTTATTAATATGTTAAATTCAAATCAGGATCCACTCTGAAACATAGAATATACCCTAGAAAAAGGAAAAGAATCAGTCATTTATATTTAAATTAAATCATAAATATAGAATAAAATTCAAAATACTTATCTAATCAAATATTATTGTCATTTTCAGCTTCTCCACCCTTGTTTTAATAATATTTCTTTTTGATGTCTCAATATACTTATATTTATTTATTTATTTATTTAATTCTTATTTACATTTTATATTCATTTACTTATTTATTAGTACAAAAATGTATTAAATACAAATTACTTTCGGTTTTGACAGATATAAAACAGTTTATATATATAAAAGTCTAACCGTAGGTCGATAAAGCAGATTATTATTTTAGCTATCGATCTTCAATAATTTTAAATTTGAATTTCTCTCAAACAATTTATTCTTAACTTTAACGTTGGCAAAGTGAGCAAGAGCACGGAAATACTTTCATTTTATTAATCTTTTAACGTTTTCAAATTTAATTCATTCTTCTTTTTATTTTTTTTTAATCATTTTATAAATATTTACATTTTTTAATTATCAGTAGATACTCGTATATTAGTTTATTGCAGTTAGTCTTTTAATCACAGCTAGTAGGTTAGTAATAGAAAATAGTAGTAATAGAAAATCATTAGTAATAATAGAATTTTATATTTTAGTTAATAGTTCTTTAATCAATAAGTAGTATAGTTAATTGTAGTTAATAATTTGTTAATTGATCAGTATTTTCATAGATAATAGATAAAATAGATTTTTAATTAGATTTTAGATTTTTTTTATAGAATAGATAAAAAGTATATACAGATATAGATAATAATTTAAATTCCAGATATTAGATTTTTTTTAGATTAAATAGTAGTTTAGGTTTTAGATTAGAAATTTTAAATTCATTTGGATTTACTTTTTTATCATGGATGAGGATACTTTTATCAATGATCCTCAACTGTTTCAAGGATTGATTACTGAAAGCCTTTCATACGTTGTTAAATCCTTGATAGAAAAAGTGATTATTGAGGATAAAAAATACGAAGCTTTCTCAAATGAAGCTTTAACCTTGGGCCAATAATTGGCTGACAAGATCATGGAAATCATCAACGAAATTTAATTAGTTAGAACGAATGAATTCATCGAGCATAGTGAATTGTAAGTTGATGAAAAGGCTAGCTCATCAGTACATCCTCAGGGCTTCTATCATACGTCAGATGATAGCTCTGGTAAATTATTTAAAATATATAAAATTTTCTAAAATGAATGAATAATTTCAAATTATTTAAAAAATACATTTATAATAAATTAATTTATTGGTATAACTTTTTTATCAGTAGAAAAATGGATAAAAAAAGTTTATATACCAATACATAAATGTATCAAAAGAACTTATTTATCAATAAATAAATAAATAAAAAAATATATATTTACTATTTAAAACAGATGAAGCCATCCTAGAAAGCCAAGAAAGTCAGCCAAGTTCCTGTGATTATGAACCTGAAGAAAAAAAATCAAAACATGAGAGAGTTCCTTTGGAAGAAAAAATAAACATTTTAAATTTAAAAATAGAGCATCCTAATTGGAAATATATATCGTTAAGAGTTCATGGTGGAAAATATGTTCCTTGTTTAGATGAACTGACAAGATGGAAAAAAGAAATTGTGAAAGGAGGAACACAGTGTGATAAGAACCAGCATATTAAAAACTGGTTCTACAATAGATTCGAAGAAGCTAGAGAAAAGAAATCACTTGTTTATGTGACTGATCTGAAGATGTTGGCTCTGCAATCATCAATGCAGTTTACTTTTGATAATTACCATTTTACTGCTTCAGATTCCTGGATTACTCGATTCAAGAAAGAATTTTGTATACAAAATTATAAGCCAGAGAAGAGTACCTAAATTTGTAAAGCCAACCGAGCACAGATCCTTGGAAAATCTTCAAAATTCTGTTCAAAATTTCCAAAATGATATTAGAACATTGTTATCTCAATTAGATTTAAATTATTTAATCAATACTGATCAAATGGGATGCGAATACAGGATAATCATTAACCGTACCTACACAACTGTTGGAGAGAAGATAGTTGAAGTTTTTGTAGGTGATGTAAATAAAATCAGCCACTCTTACACCAATATACAATCACCGCTTCTGGTAAACTGCTTCCACAAGTCTTTATCTGCTTGCAAGAAGCTGCAGGAAAATTCGGACAAGAATTGAGAATGAAGTAAAGATTTAATGGAGAAATATAAAAATGTGATTGTTACCTGTTTAAAGTCTGGTAAATTGTTGACGAATCTTGTGGATTTGTACATGTCCAAGGTTCTTCACCCATATGTTGAAAAAAACAATTTTGTGCTGATTCTGGACTTGTAGAGTGGACAATCTCAAAGAAAATTATATGAAAAATTCTGGAATGAAGCAGGTGAATCTTCGTGTACAGTAAAATTCATTCCACCTAATTGCACGCCACTTTGCCAACCTTTGGACGTTTACATTCATAGACAAATCAAATATTTTATCGAGAGGATCCAAAACTCGACTGAATTGATGCAAAACTGATTAATAATAGAGACATTTATATGAATATTAAAGATGTGTGTTTTCCACAGAAAACAATTGAAAAATGTGAGTGCCAATCAATTAGTTTCTTAAAATGTTCATGGTGTAGGAAATATATTTGTTTTAATTGTTTTAATTATGAGTACCACCCCTCAAAATGTACACAAACTTTTAGAAATATTTAAATTTTTATAAAAATATAAGCAAATCAAAAATATTATTGTCTTAACATTTTTTTATTTTTATGTCATTATATTCATCTGTGATATATAGCAGAAATTACACTATACTTCACTAATACACTATTCTACCCATATAATTGAACACGAAACTGATTATACTATTGATAAATAACAATAATAATTGAATAATAATTATTATTAAATCAATAAAAATATAAAATACGTCCAAATACTTTTAGAGAGCTACACAGCTGATAGCTGAAAAATAAGGTTAAAATAAACACAATATTTTCATTCAATCAAAACTTATCCGACATCAAAAATATCTGCTTTATCGACCTACGGTTAGACTTTATATATATATATATATATATATATATATATATATATATGTGTATAAACTGTTTTGTATCTGTTAAAATCATAACCTAACAGTTTATGTAACTGATTGAAAGTAACATCTTTGTATTTAATACATTTTTGTACTAATAAATAAGTAAATGAATATAAAATATAAATAAGAATTAAATAAAAAAATAAATAAATATAAATATATTGAGAAATTATAAAGAAATATTGTTAAAACAAGGGTGGAGAAGCTAAAAATTTCAAAAATATTTGATAAGATAAGTATATTCAATTTTATTCTATATTTATGATTTAATTTAATTTAAATATAAATGACTGATTCTTTTCCTTTTTCTAGGGTATACTCTACGTTTCACAGAGGATCCTGATTTAAATTTAACATATTAATAACTTCAAAAAGCAGCGGGTGGTGTACGCCCTGCGGGCGAATTCTACAGCACGCATTTTACGCTCCTCGTGGAGAAAAATAGTATATGCACCATGGGAGTAAGTAAAGAAAGCCTCAGACTGTATGGTTGTCACTCGTCCTCGCTTGTCCTCGCCTTCGGCTCGGGTGACAATTACACGCAGTCTGAGACATTCTTTACTTTTACTCCCTAGGTGCATAATGTACTATTTAGAAAATAATATAAAGTTAATCTTGTAATAGATAAAGATACTAGAAAGTTCGATAAAAAATCAGGTAACATATTCTTTATATTAGTAAAAAAATCATAAAAAATATATTATTTTGTGTATGTGTATATGTTTTAAGTACTTCAATTCGTTTCATAACTTGTATAAAAGTTTTCAGGTGGAACAAGCAAATGGAAACGCTGAGATATTTATTTTTTAATTTTTATTAATAAAAAGACATTAGGAGTCATAACTTTGGAGTAAGACTCCATTAGGGTCTATAACTTTACAGGATTATATGTTTTGGTACTACAAACTTGTCTTGAAAGTTTGATCTAGATTCTTGATCCGGAACCCTGACCCTCTCCTAGTTAGTGTTTCTTACCCTATTCCTTTTTACGTTCAATTTTCAAAATTGATCTCATAAACTAACTATTTACAGCTATACTATTAAAGGCAGTTTTTTTTTAAATATATGTCTGGTTTCTTTTTGCGTACAAGGCCTTTTGCACAATAAAAATAGCACTTAAAACAAAGAGGAACAAATTCAAAATGCATACATGATCTTTTTCCATTCGGACATACAATAAAGAAAATCCTTCATTGTTGTGTATAGCCCCTAAGAGCCATTACCTTGACTGGTCGTCTGCTAGCGAATGTTTGTTTACAAATAAGTGAAACACCAATGACAAGAAAGAGACTTTTCTCAAGGACTTTTTAAGGAAAAAAGAGTTGGATGATCAAGAGCTGAATGTGCAAGAATTCTTATAAATTGTTTAGATAAGTATAACCTTAAGTTTCTAGGGTAAAAATAGTATATTATGTACCAAGGGCGATAAGTGGGCTTTTATTACTCACTGCGAGCCGAAGACGAGTACTGCAATAACACGAGGGCATAAAGATCCAATTGTCCGTGGTAGATACCATACTTTATGTAACGCAGGCAAAAGCGGGGGTTAAGTGATTATTTTTAGACACGGCAACCACACACTTAGATAATAGATAAAAGATGATAGATAAAAGATAATAGATGAAAGATAACAGGTAATAGATAATAGATAAAAGATAATAGATAAAAGATGATAGATAAAAGATGATAGATAAAAGATAATAGATGAAAGATAATAAATGAAAGATAATAGATAATGGGTAATGTGTGTGTGAACGCGTGCGAGTATGTATGTATTAATATATAAGGATTTTGTTATCAGTTTTTCTCATATTTAAAACAGCGGGCAATAAAGTCCACTTTATTGTCCGGGTCAATAACGTGGACTTTATTGCCCGCTGCTCTGCTTTATTGCCCGGCGATCTAAAAATGGTCACTTATCGCCCTCTTTTTTGGTCAATAAAATGCGAATAACGTACCTGTGTTACATAAAATAAATTATGATTGTAAGAATACTTTACTTTGTGCTTATTTTTACAGGTAAGAGGGTCACTGGATCTGATAAGCACACATCTTATGTCAAAACTAATTGCAGTGGCTAAATGGTTTTTAATAAGTAAATTAGCAAAGAACTCATTATAATAGAACATATATTAGCTTATATTAATAGAACCACTTGGGATTGCTTGTTGAATATTTTCAGTAGTGTATAAAATTAAATATTAGGAAAATAACTGTTTTACGATCAACCAGATGCATTATTTTACTAAAATAATTTAAATAAATTATGTTCTAGAAAATTGTGCATGCATGTAAACTTCAAAGTTCTATTTTCCATAAAATGTAATGAATCTTCTCAGAGCTTTCAATTTAGACATATTAATTTAAATGCAAGAAGTTATAAGTTGTCGTGAGAATAAATATTTATTTTGATTTACTGTTTATTATTTACAACTTTCGCAGGTAGAATTAATGTGTGTACATGATAGTATGCATAAAGAACATGAATAAAGTAAATGTATTATACGTACTTTTTGAGAATGCGTTTTGTTTTTTGTTATTTCTTGTGCATGCATGTAAACATTAATAATTTTTTTCAGCACAAGGGATAGTGCTATTTTAAACTATGCTACCTTTTAGGTTTATTGGGATCGTGATTAGATTGACAGATCATATTTAGATTAGGATTTTAAGGTGAACTAACTTTCACTAACAAAATTAACAGACAAAAATAACGTTAAAATAACGTAAATTTTACGTTATTTTAACAAAGTAGTGTGGGGAAGCTGGGGAGTTAGGGGCGTAGAGGCGAGTGGGGGTGGGGTGGGGAAAGAATCGTTAAAATATTAATAAAACTATATAATATAGAGAGATATATATGATTATTTATATTTAAACCAAGTAAAAGCATGTAAAATAGTCCCGATCTCCTTTAAACACTCATTGCTGCCATATTATCTAATTGTTGGATAAAGCAGTTAGTGTTCAGATGCTATTAATTAGTTATTATTTATCTATTATTATTTTATTATTTAGTTTTTAATTATCTCTTTTCTACAATTTTTTGAAAAGTTTTACACACTTTTTAACCGCAATGCTATTTTCGGTTGTCCACACAGTGACAATATTGTAATTCTTCTACATTTTGGACTTAATATGAAGTTGCTACAAAATTATTTTGATTTTAATTACATCATTGATTCTTTCTAAATAAACTACAAAATAAAATTTCGATTTCCATTGATTTCATTAATTAACTATTCTTCAGGTTATATTAAAAATGAAGTTTTATATGAAAATAAATTTTTTGGAACTAACCTCGGTTACAAATCAAATAAGGGACCTCTGCGGGAGTAGGTAACGGATGTAGTGGGAGGGCCTGTTTAACGCTATCGTTGTAATTGATGACGTTAGAGAAATGAAAAAATTGTATTATAAAAAATAACGTTATTTTCAAGTAAATTTTATGCTTTTTTAAAAGATTTGTGCGAAGAAGCTTGATTCTAGAGGCGAGAGGCAAAATCGTAAAAATCTTAAGGCCAAGTGAAATCGGTGGGGTAGAAATCCATACAGAATAATTTACGGGAACCTAAAAATTATGTTGTAAACATTCATTAAACCAGTTGGAAAAAATGTTGTTATAAAGATTGTATGTTTTACTAGAAGCTGACAGTGTCCGTTCTTCAGAAAAGTTCTATTAACTATGTTCAAATAATTATTCACGGTATAATGTCAGTAATGTCGGTAATGTCGATAAGCTCGGATTTGGATACTGATATTTTTCTGATTATAATTGTTTTTATCGAAGTCAGTGAAACTTTTTTGAAAAACGGACACCGTCAGCTTCTAGTAAAACATATAATTTGTTTTACAAAATTTTTTCTAACTGGTTTAATGATTGTTTACATCATAATTTTGGGGTTCCCGTATAATATTCCGTAGAGATGTCTACTCGACCCTTTCACATTGCCTTAATATAAATATTTAATAATAGTATATACATATATTCAATAGAAAATAGTAATTAGTTATATACCTGCTCTTGGACGTTGATTTTGCTCCAGCCAAAATGGAACTAAACTGTCGGTGTCCTCAGTTACAATTGTTGGTAATGGTTGTGATCCAAGTTCCTAGAATAACAGTAATTAAAAAATTTCATTATCCTTTGTTTTTGATACAAATTTAAACAATCAATGAAGAGCTGTATTTCATTTTAAGAAAAAGTAAGTAAAGTACTATATATAAGAAAAAGGAATTTATTTATTTGATTTTTTTGATATTTATTGAGTATATTAAACCATTCAAAGTCACTTGTAGATAAGAGTTTTACGATAATTTAAACAAATCAAATTTGATTTCAAAGATTCTTTGTTTTATAGCAGGATGGACCCTACACCGTAAAGTTACTTCTTTTTCATAAAAATTTTTAGAGTTAAGAGGGTTTTTCCCGCAAGTGCCTACACCTAACCTAAAACCACGTGCTAAGGTGCTACAAGGTGCTGCAGAGCACAGTCTGCAAAAGATTTTTCCATCAAAAGCAAATAATATATGTAATACGCGTATCCAAAAATTCAACTGATGAGATATGTTGATTAGCTTTATTTATTAGCAGAGTGACGTCAACTTCAAAATCTAAACCCTTTGACAATTAAGTTTTGTTATGAAAGGAGCAAATACGGAGGCATCATCGCCAGGCGGAAACACAGCTATGGACAAAAGTAACTGTCGAGTGCTCAAGTAAAAAGTGTAGTCTACATTCAGAGGCTTTTATGATAGAGTAACCAACAATAAGCAATATCTAGATCTACAGGCCATCACTGGATTTTATCAACATTTTCACATTAGAGCAAATAAGGTTTTAAAATTTATTCGAAAAGTTAATCTGGTCCATTCAAAGTTAAACTCAATTCTTGAGATTTGAAAGAATGGGCATATTATTACCAACGCTATTTGAAACAATTTAGCCTTCATAACAATTCTGTTAGGGCCACAAACCACTTTTAAATCGATGAAAACAATCGATTTTCGTTTTATTACTGAATTTGGTAGGAAATGTATCATAGAATAAGTTCCAAAAAGTTTTTCTGCCCTATCTTATTTAATATCGTTTTTATGAAGAAATTTTTTAACTTAATTTAAAAAAAATGAAAATACTTTATGAATATAGATGAAAATACCTTTATTTTAAGCAGTTATATGCTACAGTTGGTTTCATCGAGGCTCCCCTAATTAGTCGATGAAGCTTCATATCTATAATTCCTGCCCCTTAAGATTTCACAAATGTATTAAACAAATGTATTATTAAAGCAAAATATTTATATTGCATTTTTGCGTTTCACTTGTAGCAAACAATCTCTATTCACTTTATAATCACTTTGCAGGACCAAATTTTTTCTAGACTTTATAATTTCAAGTTCTCCATACTAACAGCACTAGAGATCAATTTAAAGTTTTTAAAAATCTGATTTGAAAAATCAAATTTCATTATGCTATACACTATAACTAAACTACTCACAATTTGCTGAAGTTCATAAAATAAAATGTTAATATCAGCATTTCTAGTCTGTCTTCTATAATTTTGAATTTCTTCTTTATTATCTTCTTCAGCACTCAGAAAATTAAGTTTGAATTCTCATCAAAACTGTTTTTTATGTTTACATAAAGAATACTTAAAACATTGTTTGAATGTAAAAAATATTTCAATCTGACAGTCTTACAAGTTAAACGAAAAAAATTACTTGTTTAATTGTAACTTTTTTTTCGTTTCTCTTAACTTTTTGATTTCTTCGTTCAATTTTTTCTTCTTTTCTAGCTTCGCTAAGTATATTAATATATACTTAGAGAATTATTATTGAAGCATACCTTTTACAATGCCAGCTACTTCATATTTCGATTTTTTTTTATATTTGGGTTAGTATTTTCCACTTTTTTATCGAGTGTGATACTAGATTCTGGCTCACTTTTGGACTTACTTTTAGACTCACATGTAGATTTATTACTAAAATTATTTTGTAATTGAGATTCATTCTTAGCTGTAA
>JAPYZA010014567.1:0-10205 GCA_030522685.1 Eupelmus azureus | reverse complement strand
TAGACTAACCGTTAATTATTCGAGACTGACAGTTTTTCTTTATTATGAGACGAATTTTAGGCTTTGGTATTTGGGCTTAGAGTAAAAGGGATATAGCGAACTAACAATTCTTGCTTAATTCGACCTAATAAATTTATTAAGAATCTTGGTTGAGAGAAATACGTTGAAAAGGCGGCTTTGCGAGGAGCGCTTTCGTGAATATACGCTGAGAAAGTTGCACAATCAATCAAGCGGCCGCGAATAAAGATGTTTGATCATCATTACGAGAGCTTGCATAAAGGGGCTTCACATGTACAAAGCTATTATTATCCGGCTAGGTAAATGCAATAGCGATCATTAAAATTTTTAGTCACGAGGGCAGCGCGTATTAATATCCCGGAGAGCGTTGGCCAAACGGGCTCGAGTATACAGAACACAAGTGAACACGATAAAGAGGGGAGTGAGAAAAAGAGAAAAGGAGAGTAATATAGTTCGCGGCGGGAGCGCGCCCGGTGGGCTCGTCCTGCGATCTCCTCTCTCTTTTTCTCCTCTCCCTCTCTCTTTCTCTTTTTCATTCTTATAATGAATAATAGAAATGACTCATTTTACAATTGTACTGTAAATTTAGACAGACCAAGTGTGTAGCTTCTAGATTATCGTGAATTTTACATATTTAAGACGTTTGAAAATGGGGACAAATTTATGTATCTCTCTTCCTCTTTCTCTCTTTCTAATCGAAAAAACGACGAGTCTAGACTAGGCACAGGAGGGGCCACGAGATAGACTCGCCGATGCCAACGACTCCTCTTATATTGTTTCTCGCTCCCTCTCTTTCATCCTGCCGAGCGCGCGAAAGAGAGATCCTAATAAGAGCCGCGCGTACGCGTATTTATCATCGTCGTCGCGCGCCTTGGCGTTGCCGCCGTCACGGATGCAGCTATATTGAAACATCAACTTCCTTATTTTTCTCCCGGTGGTGTATGCAGTTAATCCAGGAGCAGCTGCACTTTTGACGATCTCCTATAATGTTGGTGTGTTAGTTGAAGTTTTTAAAAACTTTATTTTCTTTGGATAAATTTTTGAGTCTTTGTACCAGCTTGTGTCAAGCGTCCTTATTGTACCCTTGAATAGAGGAAAGTGAAGGTTCATTCAACTGTTTTTACTTTATTTGTTGTATGTACGCATATAGCGATTCATGTATATGAATATGTGTAAAACTTAACTTTTACACATCTATCAATTGTTTATCTTTATAATAAATTGCAAGTTAAATTTTAAATACTAAAAGTATGATAATTACAAGATTTTACAGGATTTCTGACAAACGATCTGTTCTCATTTCTTATATAAAAAAACTGAAACTGATTTATTGTATATGTAAATTAGAGCTACCTTGACTGCATAAGATGCACATGTTTTATTTTAAAAAGTCTATTAACTTCTGATTAAGTTTTTATTCGTGCCGTCATTTTTGCAGACACTTTTTTTCAATCTTTCAAAATTTCATTATTTATGTTCTTATATAATTTCTTCGACTGTAAATATGAAGAAGATTTCAAGGAAACCATTATGCAAATTTCAAACATAAATATGCTTTTAAATAAAATTCTGCAATAAAATAGTATGCAGATCAAAAACACTTCCATCTGAATAAAAATATTACTAGTTCCAAAAAAGTTATAGCCGTATAACGCAATCTATTCTTTTTTAGCACATTCGCCTTGACTGCTTAAAAAATCATGTTATATTTTAGAGTAGGATTATTTTAATAAAAATATAACTTTCGTTAGTCAACATTTTAAAAAAGATATAAAAAAATAAGCTTAAAGAAACCGTAGAATACATGTTCTTTTTACCCTGCCTATTAACGTCTCATAAATCAACCTACTATGGAGGTTGATGGTCGTATTTCATCTATATTGCTTCTTAAAAAAAGAGCTTGGCGTAAGGGTCTTTTTTCAAGATATTGCATCATATGAATTTACGACAATTAATTATCAATAAACTTTGAACTATATAAGTAAATGTAATTTTAAAAAAGACTTTAGTTTTAGTTTGTTTTTTGAATAAAATTTTATGCTAATAAGAAACATTTACAGACATTCGAACCTACCGTCGACTCAAACGACTGTTTAAAAAATGATTTGATTAATAGTCAAATAATAGTCGAACGCCCCAAGTCCATAAAACTTTATCATTTTTAATTTTGAATCCTGCAGAAGCTCTCGTCCTCAGAAAAACATCGCATCATATGCTAAATCATCAAAAGATTAACTCAAGCGTCCATCCGCACAGGAGCAAAGCATCCCATTGTAAAAAAAAGCTTCTTCACCTTCACTAACTCACGCATCATCGAGAGAAAAGGTCGTTCGAAATAAAACCTCGCTGTCTCTCGGCGCCTATATTTAGGCAGGTCGCGCGCGCCGTGAAAGATTGCGATCGCCGAAAATTTGCATCTCGCTGCGCGGCGTACGTAGCGCGTTTCACAACTGTCTCTCTTTTTTTTTTGTTGAGGGCGACCCACGCGTGAATTTGTCGGCGGATTTTGTGAATATTCATGACGTCACCGAGCTACTCGCGCGTTTATACGGAGGAGAGCAGCCAAGGACGACCGGCGTCGTTTTTGCTTTCTTTTGTATATAACTAAATCTCGCTCTCTTTCTGGCTTTGAGTCTTTCGTTGGAGTGTTATTTAGAATGCACTGAGATTGGTGAGTTTTGAGAGTGTTGTGTAAGAATTGTAGAGACTTGTTGCTTTATTCCGCAATTTGTTGTTATTTTAGATAAGTAATAATTTTTTGGTAGTATTATGAATTAACTATTTTAGTATGTGTTTTTTGTTTTTACATTTAAAAAAAAATCCCCTTTATAAAAGATTGGGACGCATTTCATTGTTAGCAGTTTTAAAATCTTTTGTGATTGGCTGATTAGTTAGCTGCAATTGTTTCTTGGTATATAGTAGCGATTTTCAAATGTCGCACTGAAGACAGATTCGAGGTTAATTTTTTGCTGTGATGCTAAATGAGCAAATTAATCTCCAGCCGCGTAGCGGCCGCCTAATCTAGTAATTTAAGCATTATATACTTTTTCAAAAATTTTATTGTAATCTAAATTTTATTTATATTAATAATTTACATGTCAGAGAATAGAAGAATTTCGAAATGAAAAAAATATGCTTTTCAAATCTACAAAGTATGTAAATAATAAAATCCACCAATAAATTCTCTCGAAAGCATAAATAAGATAGTTAATAAGCAAAGAGACTAGAGACCAAGAAAAACAAGCCGACCGAAAACGTAAATAAAGCTAATTACGTAAGTCATATTTCCAGCGGGAGAGACAAAAAGGCAGGATCACCCTAGGCGATACCAAAAATAATCCAACGACTTTGTTAATACCGGCGAGATTATGAAGCCGGGCTCTTGAGTTACAGGGCTGCTTTTTTGCGCGCGCTCCAGGAGTCGTGCCTCGGCCGCGCGCTCCCCGCTGCGAGAGAAAAAGCCGTCCGTTCATCGGCGCTCTCTTACTCTCGCCGCCGGTGCATTGTTTCGCCTCTGCTTTTCCGTAATTAACCGTCGTTTATTGCAGCGACGAAACTCATCGTCCGGCGCCCGAGATTGCTTCATTCTCCTCTCTGGAGCCCGCGCCGCACGTTGCGATTCCTGGAAGCCGATTACAGATAGCCTCGTCCAGTTATCGAGACGAGCTGCTCCCCTCCCCGCGCGTCTAATTGTAATTAGATGCACGTAAACGTTCGACGTGCGCGTGTTTTTTGCGCCCAGCGCGAAGGCCGCGCGTGGACGGCGACGTTTCAGCACGCGGGACACGCGCGGCGCTTTATGTGCAGCGGCATAGGCCAGGAGCCGCACTTGTAAATATAGCGGAGGAGAGAGAGTGAGCAAGGCCAGCCGGAAGCTTATTGCCGAGGAAGTCTAATGGTTTTTGAAATTGCGCTCCGGGCTTGTGTGTATACGTGGCTGCGTCTGCCCGCCAGACGGTCAAGCGAGATTTGCTGCTGATAGCGCGGAGTGGTGGCTCTCTCGTCTTTCGCTTTTGCGTTCTAGCAATGAGCTTGCTACATTTTTATGCTCTCACTCTCTATGAGGATGGTTCTTTTTAGAATATTTTTCTGCTGAAGATTTATTATTAGATTGAAGAGATTCTTCAACAAGTGAATTATATGTTTGTTTTGCTTATCTCTCTATAAAATAATAAACATACAATGTTGTCAAAATCATTAGTCTTTGAAAAATTGCCAATGAAAACAGAAAATTCTTTATCTAATAAAACAAGAGCCATAGATCCTGCTGAAGAGCCCGACAGTCACCATAAACAGAGGCTCTTAAAAAGGAAAAGGCTCGCTCAGCGTGTAATGAGTCTCATCTAACGTCGGGAATAAAACTCGGCGCGAGCCGCGCGCGGCGTGTAATACACACGAGCGAGCGGCCGTATACGAGAGCGAAAACGAGTGGCGCATCAAAAGAGCGAAAGTGCATCTCCTGCGCGAGATGATCCATCCGCTCCCTGGCTCTATATATATATATAGAGACGCGCTCCCCGGAATTCTTCTCCTCCTCGGCTGTTTAACAAGCGGGTCAGTGTTTTTCGCTCTAGTTGCGTCGATATGTATAATCTCGCGTAATTACACGGCGCGCTTAAGTAGAACAAGGCGGGGGTAGGTAAGGCCATATACGAGCTGCCCCGGCGCGGCTCGCTGCTCTCGCAATCAGCCGACTGATTGCGATTATTTGCCGAGCGGATGCTGCTGTAAAGGAGCTCCATCCTCTCAGCGTCCCTCATCTCTCCCTCTCTCTACGCACACGCACGCACGAGCTTTTCATCTCGAAAAGGCTTTTCATCTTTTGTATGTATATAGAACCGCGGCCAATCGAACGCGCCTTCCTTTTATCAGGCTGCTGCTTCTTCTTCTTCTTTTCGACGCATTAGCAGACTCCATTTTCCCAGCTGCTCAGCTCTTCTTCCGCTTGCCAGCGCGAGGCTTCTAGTTATGTGCATTATTACGAGGACGCGGCGCCCAGACGCGAGCAGGGGAATTTTCACTTTTACACGAAAGTGCGCGCATTCCGACTTCTCCTTTTTATTACCTAGACTCTTTCCCGGCCAAGCACGTCTGCGCGCGCAGCTACTCCTTCACTTTTATTTTTGCTCCGCGCGCGCGCACACACACAGTTACGAGCGCTGGCGCTTTTCCTTTTTGCACGCGCGGATGCGCCAAGCAGCGAGTTGCGTAAATGCGATTGACGATCCGATAAGGAAAGCCGTACGATTTTCCATTATCGTCGTACATAAGCCGCTGCTGCAATTATTCGTCTGTGTGTGTACGTGTGTGTGTGTGTGTATTTTGAAATGACTGTTGCAACTCTTAACGTTGTTTTCTTAACGTCCTTTTTTGCTGCTGCTAATGATATAATTTATCGGCGAGCCGTTTTATTTTTGGTGGGAATAAAAAAGGATCCTATTGCGTGTGTGTATTTTGCTTATAGTGTATATTATGGTTTGAATTAATAAGTATGAGCATCATCGGTGGAAAAGCCAAGGATTTGCAAAAAGTGTATGTTTAGATTTTATTGAACAGACGATTTGTTTATTTTTATTTCAACGACCGTGATGAACTTTATTACAAGATCCACCTGTGAATGCTTTGTGCATTTAAAGTACTTAAAAACTACATTTCATAAATATTATTTAAAGTCAAATAATTGATTATAAAAAAGTTTATTCAACATCTAAACAGTGTTCATGAATAACTTTATGTAAACATTAAAATAATAGATTCCTCTTCACATGCTTAGTTGGCGCCACTATTTTTAAACTCTCGTTACCACTTAAGCAAAACAGACCGAAAGCTACCGCTATTTAAAGCAGCAGCCCTAAAGTTTTATGGACAGTATTAAACGTACAACCTCAGCAAATGTTATACAGCCCCTGTATAAATGTAAACGAGATTTAGTCGAGTTGTCAAAATCAGCACTAAGCGATAGTAACCCAGCAGGTGAACATCTCTTACAAACCCAAAGAAAATTAATTGAAGAATCCAAAGGATCCGGATGACGAGAAAATTAACCCCATCGCAATCCGACGCATTATCATTAACATTCACCGGCCGCGCCAGACGTTTAATAAAAGAAAAGGGAAGGCGCCTCGCGCAGCCGGTCGATAAATAAACAGAGAGAATCCCGCGCGGCCTGTTTCACTTGACAGGATTTTTGTCCCGCCGGCGCGAGCATCGAGCTTAAACAGCCGATATGTCGCATTAACCGCAAATTGCTTTTATATGTCGAGCCTGCGCTTGCGACGATAATAATACCAGGCAGCGAGAGGGAGAAAAAAAACAAAAGGAGAGCAGCAGCAGCTCGCGCGAGGCGTCAATGGCCATCTATCCGACTGTGTATTATAAAGGGGATATGCAAGCGCGTATTCCTTTTACCGTGCGCTGGGCGCATGAAAGCGATACACGTCGAGGCGCCTTCGATAATACAACAAAGAGCCGAAAAAAAGCTCGTTAAATTTCTCTCCCTCGCGCACGTCATTCACTCGCTCTGCTTGCCTCTCTCCCAAGAGGCGATAAGAGCACTTAGGTTCTCCTGGGCCCCTGCGGCACTCGCAATGTCGATCGGCCCTCTCCCACAGTGTGTGTGCATTACGCTGCGCGATCAAGTTCATCGCTTTGACGGGACAAGGTCGATGGAAAGGGAAAAGCACGGCCTGTGTACACACTCGCGCACGCGAGGTACACGCGCGTTGCAGATGCGAGCTATCTGCAAAAATTGAGATCGCGTCGATACTCATCGATGCGGCTCGGCTTTTTTCTCTCTGGGCTGGGTATGTGTAGGTATTGTCCTTTGGCGCGAGGTATAATAAGGATGCGCGAGGTGACACCGGAACAATGCCGCGGGAATCAATTATCTCTGGATCGCTGCTTTATGCTTGCCAAGTGGCAGCTGAATATTCATACTTTTATCGACGCTTCTTTTTGGCGTTTTTGTATTTACGCGCTGCCGAGGCTATTGTGAGGCGAAGAGGCTCTTGGGACTTTGATGCGCTTTGAGCTTCTGATTATTATTATTATTTTTTGGCGGTGCAGTGAAAATAAATGAAACTTTGAGGCGTCTCAATAAATCATATTCATGATTCTGGGCTGGGACAGCGGATGAGCCGTTCGAGATGTAAACTGGTTATTTTAAAAATCAACTTATTCTCGGATAGAAGTATGTCGATTTCAGATAAATCAGTAACGTATAGGAAATTTGCATGCATATACTCAGAGGAAAGACGGTACAGGGATCACGCGCTGCACGCGACTTGAAATTGGGATTTCAAGGTAAAGGGCTATTAAGGCAGTTAATTCACTTGTTACGCTTGTTATGTTAACTTTGTATTATTTAAAATGATTAATTTGTAATAATCATTCTGGTTTAGCTCCAAACTTTCTAAATCAACGTGTATTAGACCTAAGGTCTTGTCTATAATTTGAAGCCTCTAAAACGAATAATGATCATTAGAAATTTCTTCACTCCCGACATCTCGGACACTGAAAACAATCAATTACCAAAAGGCTTAATACACAATTGATATCGAATAATTACAGTAATTATAACAAACTCGTTCTCGCTCGTGACTCTCGCTCGGGCAAGCCAAGATGATATCGCTAAAGAGCACATTAACGTCGACGTCAAAATTTGATTGACCTGTTTACCCAACAATCAGTCTGCTTTGCATAGGTACTTACATATGTACATACTTAACGGCGCGTCTGCGCCGCCGTTCGAGCGAAATGAATGTGCATTAGAAAAGCAAAGAAGCCGGAGAAGCCGCGCGGAGCCCTCTGCGAGCGTTAGCCTGGATTAAATCCCACGATATAATCCTCGGCTGGCATATGCATGGCTTTGCAAAAAAAAAGAGCGCGCAGCTAGCAGCAAGGGTAACAAGCTACAAAAAGCAGCAAAATAGTGGGGGGGCTGTCTCGATGTAAATTTTCCGAGAAAAGGGGGCAGCCCCATCGGCTAATCCAGCCGAGGAAACTCCTCCGGCTCTCTCGGGTACAGATTTTTGCCCGTTCCAGCATCCCTCCCCCCCCCCCCCTCTCGCTCTGTCTCCTTTGGCGCGCATACCAGAGTTGAGAGCTCGAATGGAACGAGGAGGAACGAGGTTTATCGATAAAGTGCGGGGAGAAAGAGAGAGAGGCGGCAGGTGCGCGCGCAATTGGACTCTCTCTCTCTCTCTCTCTCTCTCTCTCTCGGAGATCAAAGCTCGCCTTGCGGGCATTCCAGCCACGCGCTCGCTCGATGCTCCTTTTATCTATCCTCGAGCGCACGCGAAGCGCGAGACAGAGAGAGAGCAGCTCTAGTCGAGAGCGCGAAACGGCTATTACGAAATTTTATGTCCGGCCGATGCTAATGTCCCGGCGATAAAGGGATTAAAATTAATTTGTCAAGCGCGCCTCGGGAGCAGCCCTTGACGGCTCGCTTCGCCGAGGCTATTATTTTAATTTCAAGAGTTTGTATACTATAGGTTTGCGCTTGGTTCCTTTTCGGAATGTGTATTATAAATAGATGGGTGTGTAGGAAAATTATTGGAAAAAGGGGAAAATTTTTCGTTATGGGTTCCTGATTGAGTTAATGAAGGACGTGTGGTAACCTGCTGTCGGATTATTCTGCTTTTATCTTGCTAACTCTGCATTAAACTAATTTTGTATCATTTTGTGTGAGGGTTTTTTTACCTTTTGTAAGAATTTTGTAAGCGTCTGTTTTACGTAATCAATGGATACTTAATAATACTATATACAGTAAATTACAGAAATTATTTTCAATTTCAAATGTACCATATTAAGCGCCTGTAATTTAATGCATTATTATTTTGTTTTTGTTCCAGGTGGGTTTCAAACAAGTTTTAGCAAAAGATAAAGCTAATCATGTAAGTAGCCTTAGTTTTACAATCTGGAAACCAGTTTTGCAAATTTATTTAATATTTGTAACAAACGTCGCTTCCTCAAAGTGAAATGTAATAATTAAACGCCTTCGAATTAAAAATTGAATAAATTTAAATGACATTAATTGAAAATTAAAGAGGAACGCTGGAAATCATTTCGCAGCTCATCCGTAAAGAAATCACACGCACGAAGCAAAAGGAGAAAACCCCATCATATAGCAATAGGTCGAAAAATAAATCGCGGCGAAATAAATAATCTCATCTTCCAGGCAATGAAACATTGCAATTGCATCAATCATTAAATATTAATTACTATCCGGCGGACGAGCTCTGATCGAAAAAAAAGGAGAATAAGCACGAAAGGAAGAAAAAAGGGAAGAGAGGCTCGTTCCAGGTCTCGGCCGATGCTAGTAGCCTCTTGCGGTGTCTGCTTGCTTTGTTTATTCTCATAGAAATGCCTCTATCGGAAGCGGCGGGGCGTCGCGCGCTATAAGGCGCGCAAAGGGAGAAAAAGAAGCGCGATATAAATCGGCGCGAGTGACTCTCCGTGGCTAACGCGATGAATTGGAACGTTACCGACATCCTCTCTCTCTCTCTCTCTCTCTCTTGCCAGCTCAGGGCAGCGCTCCCTCCTCTCTTCCTCTCTCTCTCCTCTTTTACTCTTAGCTACTCTTGTCGTCCTTGTCGCGCCTTTTTCTCGCAAAGCGCATCTCTCGTCATTTTTCTCTCCCTGCGCTAGCTCTTCCCTTTCGCGCCGCGCTCTCTTGGCGATTCTTTTTCCTTTCGGAGACTACTCGCTTTTTCTACGTTAGAGCTACTGTTTGTCACAGTAACTGACTGCTCAATTCACCTGGCGAATTTTGAAAATTTTAGGTTATATGTAGTGATGTATCACTAGCCGTCTAGAAAATAAATTAGTCCTAAGAGGGATTTAATTATGTTTTTATGTTGTTATCATTTTGATAATTAAGTAGGTCCTAGTTACTGCCCAAATGAATTTATCTAAACTTAATAAATACACCTATTAGTCATTTTTTTATTGAAGCATGCTACAAATTTACATTCGATAAATTAATGGAAAATATAAATGAGAAAATAATAATTACTAGAAAAGGGCTCGGCTTTACTCAATCTAGAATTTAACTCGCGAACTTTCATTGTTGCAGTAGATGTTCTTCCAACTAATCGATTCCTTTGTGCAAATTTTCTTACAAACTCCATGACACCTGCAATTCACTTACTACTTAGATACCAACAAATGCTATATAATAAATCTTT
>JAPYZA010014566.1:0-15497 GCA_030522685.1 Eupelmus azureus | reverse complement strand
TAAATTATATATTTAATATTTAAAACATACAATATACATATAGGAATAATAAATTAATCTCGAGGAAGCTACGTGCCAATGAATTGGCAGCGGTTTTTTCGATATATCTCGAAAAGTAATAAAGCAATCGATAGATCTTTTAAATACCTACAACGTTCTCATTTAATTTTTTTCGATACGAGTTATAGTTTTTTAGTTATTTCCAAAAAATCGATTTTTGCAACTTCGCGAATTTTTTAGCTTACGTTCGCCATCCAGGATCGAGTTTGAAGAAACAGTAACTCACCTTTAAATTCAATTTTCTATACGACCGTCTTTATTTTTCCTGTTAATAATTTTTGCACGCATTTGTGTAGAATGCTTGGACTATCTTGTAAAAATTTGGGGTCTTCTGGATAGACTTGACGAGCGAGATGTTGAATTTGTGCGCGATCACGACGATTTTTAAATAGTACTATATAATATGAGTTTAAACTTACAATACGTTGTCCGTCACCTTGGTGGAATACATTTTGCGTAATAAAAATTACACTAATTTCTTTATGATGACTATCCTTTGTAAATAGATCCACTATAGTATTGTTCAAAGCCTCCCGCATCAAATCTTTTATTATTGGTAATCCTTCATGAAATTCAATTTTCTGTCCATCATTTACAAAATTCTCTGATTTGTACGCGTCTTGCCATTCACCATAATAAAAAAGTATTCTATAAAACTCTACATCGACCATTTGTTTTCTAAATTTCAAGAATCTCTTTACCATCACTATTTTCCGGAGCCTGTAGGGCCCGCAAACAAAATTGTCATAGGGTGTTTAAATTCAATATCCATGTTTTGAATACAGCTGAGCTAGACTTTCTAAGAAAATGACTTTTTCCAACGGCGGGCGGCGGCGGGTTGCGGTTCGGTTCAGGCTTTACTAGTACGTAGAAAATAGCTGATTACCGCAGCAGACAAGCTAAACGCGCCACGGAACTAGCTGACGCGGAACGTCAGCTTATTTGTACAATGACGATTTTATGTCCGGTAAGCTAGGTCCATGAATGAACAGCTGCAAAGTAAGTACATATTACCGTCAGAGGGCGTAACATGCTGTATGAAAGTGCGAGAGAGACCGGTTTATCGTTGATACAGGTCTGGACCTGCATCGACAAGTCTAGACAAGTAACAGCTGTGAAGTATGTAGTGCCGCCAGATGGCGTGGTAGGAGGTATGGAACTGAGGGAGAGGCCTGGGAACTTATCGTTGCTACAGGTTTGGACCTGCATCGACAAGTCTCAACAAGTAGGTCGAATTCTTGGAAGAACAGCTGCGCGATAAGTATTGCCCCCCTAGATGGCGTGATAGGATGTATGAAAGGGAGGGGAGGTATTGGGAGTTGTCGTTGATGCAAGTCTGAACCTGCATCGACAAGTCTCGACGAGTAAACCGAATTCTTGGAAGAACAGCTGCGAGGTATTTATTGCCCCCAGATGGCGTAGTAGGAGCGTTGAAAACGCTGTTTATCTCTGGTCTGCACCTGCGCCGACAAGTCGCGACAAGAAAGCTACATTCTCCGAAAACCAAGTATTGCAGCTGTATTATCGATACATGCTGTAATAGGATGTCTGATCACGTGTTTACGAAATATACGCGTCACCCTGAAGTAAGTGGGGGTGTTAGAGGATTTTCAAGACATGGGGAGGAAAAGAGACCAACGGACGCAGAGTTCGAAAGTCAAAGATGATACGAATGGCTGAGTAGATCTTACAAGCCTCACCTATCTCTCTATTGGTTCTTTTGAGCCCCCCTCTTCTCTATTAGTTTTACTCTGTCCTTTATCCGAAAGTCCCCTCGGTTATAAGTTTTACTGGTATTTTCTTATAAGATCCAGCCGGGAAACTTTTAGTTTGAGAATTATAGTTTTCTGCTGAAGCAATAGAGAAGTTCAAATATTTTTCAAGAAAAATGGCTTTTCAATTTAGTATACAAATTATAAGAGATATTAGTCATCGCGATGTCCAAACATTATTAAACTCCGAAAAAAATGCTAGAATGACAACGTTTTATACTCCCTCATGAAACATGAACCCATTTTACACCGAATATATTTGGAAAATCTACAGGTAAGAGTGTTAAACATTCGAATATTTAAGTAGTTATCTTTGAAATTTAAAATTGAACTAATCTATTTTACCATATGATTTTTGCTCCAGCCGGTAACGTACATTGCAGTCAAAGTAGATGGTAAATGGGGTCGCTAGCTTACCTCTGATAAAGTGAGTTGCTGCAAAGCCGTCGACACGGGAAATCTTCTTCAACTTACCAAGATGAACGAGGATGATGGAATATATGAATTAGAAGAACGCTTTATAAATTTGTCACCTAGAGCGATACTTTGTGCTTTTTCAACTTTAGCGCCTAAATCTTTTAGAAATTATCTTTGGCAGAAGAAAACTTGTGATATTGTTAAAGATGTTACTAATTCTAGATCAATTCAAATATATTTTGTAAGTAAAGGACTTTTTCATGATTCTGCGTATGTTTTAATGACTTGTAAAAATCATGATAATACGCGAATTCACCTGAGTTAGTTATTAGTAGTTTTCGATCTAGCTTTAATTGATTCTAATGGCATGCAACACCCTTTATGGCCTTCTGATTCACCATGTTAAAATAATTTGTAATATTTTATATGTCAAAGAATATATTTTTTTATTTAAAATACAAAAAGTTTTGAATTTTTTTTTTCATCCATAAAACTTTAAGCGTAAGGAGAAATTTTCATTTAATAATAAAAAATATTTTTTTTTGGAGTAAGAATAAAAGGTAAAAATGTTTAAGCATATATTTCTTAAACATTATATATTTTTTTTCAAGTTTTTTCATTTTATAATATTTACATATATAATAAATTTACAAAATTCAATACAATTTGTTTTCAAAACTACTGAACAAGTCTTTGTTTCGTCGCGAGTTATTACATCATGCAAGGCTGTCCTAGCTATAGATTTAAATTGCAATTTTATACCGTTATCGTCATTTTTCCTATTTTTTATCAATATACGAATACTATCAAAATTAATCTTTTTAGAATTCTCGTAATTTAAACGAATTCCCTTACATTTACAAACGTCGATATCACGACCCTCGCTAGATTTTACTCGATAGGCGTATAACTTAGGCCCTCCGGATAGAAATGTTTCTATGTAAGACCCTGCACCGTACACTTCGAGTTCGTCATTCATATCTCCTAAAAATGGGCCTACCTTAGGCTCGTATAGATCGGTATCCTAACTTGTAAAAATTATAGAGTCAGTATCGTAATACAAAACTCTTTTATCTAATTTTTCCAGGTAAGAATATAAATGTAATCGGGCCTGTGCTGTCGTATACGCAGCTACAGCTACATTTGCATAACTAGAACCAGATTCAACCTCAGGGTTGTAATGTGTCGTAAAGTACAAAACATCTTCGTTTGCTAACTGAACCTCGACTTCAGGATCTGCAAATAATTTTAGTAAATTACTGTACTCTTTTACGACAGTAGTACGCGGTAAATTACCTCGCTGACCAAATTTTCCCCAAAACGAGTTAAGGCAAAGCTTGGCTACGGAGCGAAGCCCTGGATTTTTGCTTATTAACGTCGAATCGAGTTCTACGCCCGCTTTCTCTTTATACGCCTGGATATACGCATTCTTTTCGATATCGCTACTACCTTGTGGATAACCACTGGCTTCTTGTTTCATTTTAAGGAATGTATTTATATATTCTTGAAACAATCCATCATTGTCATCCGTATACTGGGTCACTTGATACTGCCAGATAGCATGAACTTTAATTAATTTATAGCCTTTTAGCAAGGCTTTTTTTATTTCATCAGAAACCCATGTGCCAGTAAATATTCGATCTTTTTCCTCGTTATGTGTACACGCTGATTCGTTTAATAATTCGCAATACTTACGACATAAAGGAAATAGTAACCGATTATGCATTTTTACAGGTAGTAGAGGGTGATACAATTTACGCGGAGGTAATATGTCGCATTTCACAATACCTTCTACTTTACTAGAAAAATCTTCGAAATTTACGCCGCATAAAGATACGCACTGACTTGCGATATAAATATTCGGATGACTGACTAGAAATTTACCCTTTTTACATATGTACGGATATAAAGAGTAGACATCTATATATTTTATTTTTTCGCCGTTTTGTACTTTATAATATGGAACAGTATTCCCTGTTCGCCCGCCGAAGAAAGAGTCGCGTGGTTCCAGTTTTATACCCTGACTAAGTGGATGCTCTAATAAATAATTTTTTTAATTCTTGTTATTATTTAAATAATCTTGAAAATCGCAACCCCACATTTTAACTAATTTGTAGCCTAATTTTCTAATTTTTTCCGATTTTAAAAGAGTCGAATTATATCGTGACGTCAAAGTCGTACCGTCACTTAATTGAACATCGCCATCTAATTTGTAACAACGTTTGCACCCGTGATAAAAACATCCTTGGTACTCGTATACGGTACTCTCGTCATTTTCGTTATTTAAAAAACCATCTACTCGCAGACCTCCGGCTAAAACGAACTCGCGAGATCGCGCAGGATGAATAATTTCCCGGCATAAATCACGCTCAACACATAAAAGCCACGAAATATCTTCTTTGGAATTTTCTTCCGTTTGAGCGTATTAACGAGTCGGAATAATTCCTATAGTTTCTGTTTTCAAAAAATTTTTTCTATACACTAAAGAACATGCAGATGCTATCGTCACACACTCCGTAAACGGACAGACCTTATAATTTAAAAATATTGACCGAAAATTCATGCATGCAAGACGTAAAATATTTACATCTTGCTTGCAATATTCAATCAATTCTTTTTTAAAATTGTATTCTGTTTCACAATTTGAAAATTGATTGTACCACAGAAGAAACTTGCTGCGTTCCTCTGTGGGCATGCTATTTATCGCAAAAAACTCAACATCTGGTGTCGCTCCTATATAATTAATATTTTCCTAAGTATTAAAAAGGCGAGGAAAATATCCTTTTTACTCACCCTCCGGAAGCCCAAAGGCCTTAGGCAGCATCGCCAAGCATATATGCATATAATTTATGCTGTCTATGAATTTTCTGCGTCCTAATTGTATTTTTATGATGTTTCGACCGTTCATTATAACAGTCGGTTCTATTTTATTTTTTAAATAAATATTTGATCTATGAATTAAATATTTTAAAATAAACTGTGAGTCAAATGCTTTTGCATTGTGTGCTACACCGATTATATTTTTGAAATCAGATTTTTCGCGTATAACTATATTTAAAAAATCTCTTACCGCGTTAGAGCCTTCAAAAACATGTTTTTTCGTGCCAAAAAAAAGACACACAAAATCTAATTTTTTATCTCTACAATCGTTTCAGCGAAATTGTGCAACACATAAATTTAGCTGGTGCACAAAAGCACCGTCGCCGTAAACATTATTTTGAGTTGTTTCAAAATCATAAAAAACAAAAAGCGATTCCTGATGGTAGCGTTTTGTTTTTTTAACAACTCTCGACTCTTCCACGGGCTGCATAAAACATAATTTATTGGCATCATGCCTTTATTTTACAATGATTGCAATAAATGCTACCGCATTCATGTGGCCCTTTTGATTTATAAACTGTTTGTCTACAATCGACACAGAAATAAATGATGTCGCACACAGATTTTGTAGACTTTTTGTTTACTTTATTGCTTACAGAACCTTTTCTTTTATGCTGTTCCTAACATAAACTGTTAGCGAAGGTTCTGTAGCAATATTTACATTCAATTTCCTTATCTCGTTCGCAAGCGCCAGAACCGTGTAGAAAGCAGAGTGGACATATATTTGAACAATTATGTGTTAACGGGTTTTTGAAATACACATTATATTTTTCGCAATAAATCCTATCAGACCGGACGTCTAATAAATTTAAAATGAGGTCAAAATGACCTTTACTGTCTATTTTATTAAATAAAACATTTATTTTTTTATCCGATTTTAAGGAAGGGTACTCCGAGAGTCCGTCAAAAACAGGCTCTCCTCCTCTACCTAACAAGTCGTCGTCATGAATAACTAATCTAATATTTTTGCCAAAAAAATATCTTTGGAAGATAATAAACTCGCGTATGCTACAGCTCTCTTCAGGCACATTCACCCCCGCTAATTTATACAACCATCGACTCTCGGTCGTCTGCTTACTTCGAAAGTGATGAGAAATCGATGCCCACTCTGCCTTCCACTCTTTACTGTCATTTCTATGGGAGTATACTTCCCCTCATACAAGCGGGCGCGGGAAACAAAAACGATCATTATTTTTTATACGTAAAATTGATTTAGTACGGAATCTATTTTCTATTAGGTCGTCTTCTTCACGACCACGACCTACTGGTATTTGAACGTACGTAACGTTAACGATTATAGTTTCATCAATGCTAAAGTCTACGTTACTCTGGCAGACTTTAGCAAAGAGATTCCAAATCTCGTCAGGGTTAAAATCTTTAACTCTGACGAACCTACTATACACGCTGCCGTGTAAAAAATTAGTACTACTTAAAGTTAATCCTACCATATCGGTAGGCGCACGATTTTGTACAATTAAATTAAAAATACAATTCATCGCTCGCTGTAGCCATGTAAGAGTATCGACTATTTGGTGTTAGTACGTTATAACGAATTTCGCGACCTGTTGTACGGAATTGTCGAACAGTCCTTTTAGTGTCACTAACGACCCTAACGTAGTCGACGAGGCTCCGCTCGGTGATACCACCTCCGGTTTGTAGATAATCGAATGTCGTCGTATCTAATAAAAAAATATTTTTTTCGTAAAAATTCGACTAATTTTTATATATAATAAACTACGCGATCTTAAAGCTAAATTAATTAATCTAGTCTTCGGCAAAAAATCTGAGGGAATCAAATGCCCGCAATATCATTTCCGCGGGCGGCGGGTAATCCTCCTGCTCTTGCAGGTAAGCCTTTGATAACCAAATGGCTACTCGAAAACCGGTAAACTCTAAAAGTTCCCGATTTGAAAAACGCCGTTGTGCTATTTAAAAAAAATATATTTAAAACGTTAAAAATAAAAAACTAATTTTTGAAAATTTTAATTTTTTGAAAAAAAAACACGGTTAACTATAATTAAATAATGAAATATAGACTTACCAATTTCCGCTATGCGACCAAGGCTGGCATCGCTGATAGGATGCCGTATCCCGTCCTCAGGCCCGGTTATCCAGGCATCTCCGTTGTGTTGGTCCGATGACTGGAGTAAACTAACCCCACCCATATCTCCAACATCACCGATGATTGCTACATCGGGGTCTATTCGACCCCATAGCGAGTGGGCATTTACAACGTTTTGGTCTAATGACCGTGTTGCTGTCTCACCCGGTGGGATGGTCCACTCTTCCGGTAGATGGTAAATTTCACGTTCCAAGATACGACCTCGGAAATGAGAAATCTCGCGGGTCGAGATGGTACAAGCTCCTCGGCATTTGCATGTATGTATATTTGCATTTCTATGCAGTGGCATGTCGAGAAGCATTCGGCCGGATGGAATATCTGCGAAAATACGCCCTATTGTATAATTATTCTCCATTAAAAAAAAAATTTAATATTTAATATTTTAATACACTTATTTTTAAAACATTTTAATTTTAAAAAACACTACACTTACATAGCCTTTCATAATGTTCGTAAAAACCTCTTAAACTGAAGTAATTTCGGGATCTCCGGGCAGTCAATATATGTCCAGAGAAAAGAACGGCAAAATCACTGGCATGTAAAAAGGTTTTGTAAACTAATAAAAATTGCTTGCCATCTAGAAGTCGAACAATATCAATCATACCATCCATAAGTTTTATGAGAGGCAGCCTCTCCAGGGTCGTATAAAAACTACGCCGATAATTATCGCGAAGTTCTTGTTTAAATAACGAGCAATATCCTAACACCCGAGTCAAAACGATATAAAAATCGTCAACTAAAATACGATTCATTTTGAATAATAAATGAGAAGTGGCACTTAAAAAAGAAAAAGCGGTACTATATTAAGTGAGCAGCTAATTTTTTTCTAAAACACAGACTTTTATTTGAATTTTCCACGAAAAAGCACTCACAAAAATCACTTTGCTTTTTTAGTAAACGAGAGGAACTACTTGCGAGGCACGACACTTTCAGAATGACCTTTGGTGAAAAGTCCTCTTTCCGAAGTTATCTCGGTATACTTGCAAGAACATACTCTCACCCCTAATTTTCCGGAGTAAGAACTACTAGCCTTCTCGACCACTCTGTAATCACATGCGAAGTCAATAACTTTTCCGTTGATCCAAGCTTGAATTTTTCTTAGATCTACAAGAAACGCAGGACGTTGCTTTATTTCAAATTTTTTTCTTCGCGCGACGGCACGCATCGTAAACGCCACCCTCTCACTGTGCTGACACTTGACCGGCGCAGTGTGCGTCAAAACTCGTAGACCTAAATATCTGGTTGCAGTAGAAAGATTTTTAGTAGAGAAAGATTGTCGCCAACAGCATCCGCAAACCATAATTTTCCTTAAGACAGAGTTTGAACTTTCCTTAGATCCACGAAAAAAAAGTACGATGTCGCTTTGTTTCAAATTATTTCTTCGCGGGTCGGTTCGCATCACACGCAGCACCCTCTCACGGCGGTGACATGCGATCACCGCGCTCGAGCATTTAAAAGAGCAGCGGGGGATACGGAGCACTACAGTACGAGTCAAAACCGACAGACCCCAACATCTGGCTATAGTAAAAGGGATTTTAAATTCGAGAAGAGAGTAGCACTTGCACTCAAGTCGTAAAAATTTGAGTAAAAGCCGTGATTTTCAGTTTCTTTACTTAGAAACAGAAAAAGAAGACTGTGGGATATCAACCGTTCAAACACGCACTATCACACGTAGTAGTTGTAGTAAATTTTCTTAACTTCTAAAAAACCATTGCAGCATCTGCGATTTCCAAGCTTCACGTGAAAACCTGTGTTATTTAATCTTCTTCCACAGATTTTTGACGAGTGTTATTTTCTGTGCTTCTTCCAAGAATTATTGAGAGTACTTTATAAAAAATGGCTCAAGCTATGGTGACAGAAAACATTTTTTCTCAAAACGACAATAAAGAGAATAGAAAAAGAACAGAGCTCATGACAGCAACAGCTTCTTATGAAAAACTTTCAAACCATAATTTGCGCTCTGCAACATACCCATTGAATAAATCATGCAACATACCCATTGAATAAATCAGGATCAAAAGAGCTCAGTATTGGGATTCAGCTCACACACAACGATCAGTTAAAACCAGTAATATTACTTTCAAATAAATTACAATCTACAGGACTTGCATTAAACATAGATACTTGGACACAGCTTCAAAACAATATAAATGAAATCACGAATTATTTTGATCCTGACAGTTCCCGTGAATTCACACGTCTTAAAATAAATGATTTTGATATTATTTTCACAAAATCATACGGAATAAAATCAATTATCATCGACAAACGAGTATTAAGACAGGAAGCAAAATATTCAAAAATCAAGAAACTTTGCTAACCATCTATTGTTATAATAACACGTCAAGAACTGTTTAAATTTTATTTTAGACAGTAAGCATGCCTGATGTAGATTTTAAAACGTACGAAAGTTTTGATTTTTTAAAAAATTTTTTACGTAATAATGTTGAGTTTAAATTAGCTATGAAACATAAATTTAATCCTAAGGAATCTCTTGTCTTTATAGATTATTATTTCGAAATCGTTTATTTAGAATTAATTTCTTTACATCTTGAATATATCATTAACCAAATGTAAATAAAAATTAAAAATATAGAAAATAAATATTTTATAATGAACTTATTTTATATTTTATTTACCCCCTCCACTCCACTCCCGAACTCTTACCCTCCACTCTTCATGTCTTAAATTATTTTTGTAAATACAACATCCCAGTAATATATCTATTCAGTCGACCGACATCATCGAAAGATTCAAAATGGGTCAGAACAGCTCTGATTTACGCGCTCCTCTTCTTCCAGAAGATAAAAACGAAAAAAAACAAAATAATCAATCGCAGTGGAAGCAATATCCACAAAGATATTCGTCAAATACTCATTCAACCCCGAAAACACAAGGATACAAAAAATTTTAAGGCTTTAAAACTTATCATAACAAGGACCTTTTCAGAGATACGAACAATTTAAACGTAGAAAAAATAAACGACCTACTTCTTACACCTCATTATAACTGAAATTGACCCCAACATCTATTTACTGTTTGACCTGCTATTTTTGTCACATCCTTGATCGCAAGAGTTTCCAAACATCTCCCCCCCCCTCTCTCTCTCTCCCTCTCTCTCCCTCTCTCCCGCTCTCTCTCCCTCTCTTTCTCTCCCTCCCTAGCTCGCTTCGGGCACTCGCACCAGCCGCCACAGGCGCCGCCAAAACCCTAGTCCCAAGCCCCCTGCAGCGCGGTATCAACTACCCCTACTACTAATAACGTAAAATATTGAAAAAAAGCGTGCAATCCTCTAAACTACTGACTATTTTTGAAGACAAAGAGATATCTTTGGTAAATTAAGCACAAGTATCGCAAAATTTTAAGAAAACGACATCAAATTGAGCACAGTAACATACAAAAGTCAAAAAATATATAAAAAAAGTCAAAATACAATGTATGAAAATACAAACTTTGTAATAACGCCTATTTTCGGAGATAAAGGCCAATCATTGATGTCGAAAAATGTCGAAAAATAACGTAAATAAGTGAAAAAATAACGGCAAATACTCTGAAATATCTGATATTTTTGGAAATAAAGAGGGATCTTTGATAATTTAAGCAGAAATATAAAAAAATATCATAAAAACGGCATGAAGACAAGAAATATAACGTATAAACGTTGAAAAATAACGTAAAACCCTCTAAGATAACAGCTATTTTTCGAGATAAACATGAATTTTTGATAAATTCAGCGCAAATATCACAGAATATCATAGAAAAAAAAGTGTAAAACGAATTTATTTAGTCATTAGTAGGTTCGCGACTTTGCATACCGCATTCGGAAGGCCTAATGATATAATTATGTAACTATATCGCATATTATTATTATTACATGAAATTTGTTGAATAATTTTATTATTACTTTTTTAATAAATAAAGTGATTATGTGCAGCTACTGACAAAGGGTACCACTATATTTTTATAATAAAACAAAAACCCAATGCGCCAATGATAGTACCACAATGGTAGTGTGGAAACCTGTCGAGATATACTTATTTATTATATAACAACAAATCAAGTTTTACGTACTTAATTAATACCTAAAGATTAAAAAGATTGATAGAAAAATAATATGAAAAATATCAATCGAATACTAAGCTAATTTCATTCTAGGATTAGGAAGCGGGGGGTCGGCGAGCGGAGCGAGCAAGGGGGGCGAAACCCCACTAGTATATATATTAGGGTGGCACTTATTTCCCGAATTGCCTGGATACTGGCTCCCTTCTCGGAAATCGATAGTTACTACCTAAAAACTAAGAATGCCGCTAAAAAGACCGGTTAAAAAAGCTTTTAACCCGTTTCAATATTATAAAAACGCTTTTTTCTCTTTTTTCAAAATTTTCATGTTTTTGAGCTCCCTTTTCTCTATACATTTTTTAAGGAACTGCGAATCTATTTAGATAATTAATTTGGGTGTAAACAGAGCCTCTAGTAGTGATTTTTGTGAGAATACAATTTTTTGGCTAATATTTAGGGTTTTATTTCAGTTGAAAAATTACAAAAATGCACTTTTTCGCGGTTTTTTTGAGTTTACTGATGGGTTACTGCACACAGAGGTGGAAATAAGTTTTATAGTCAAAATTAGAGTTCATAACCTTTAATTTCATTTTTTAAACAAGTCTCTATGTGCTTCCGTAACTGAGATATAAACATCCGAATATGTGATGAAAATCACAGAATGATATCTGTGAACCAGCTACTCGAATTATTACGTTTTTCAAATCCATAAATCATCCTTCGATCGCAGCGCTACATAAGCTTCATGTGTTCATTTTTAAAAGCGTAGCTAGTAGAGACATTATATATATATGGTTGAATAAACCATTCTCATGCTTAGGGGCTCTGCAGGTAAAAAGGAACAGACACGAAATACAAGAAATTGCATTGTTTGTATATCTCTATATATTTGTTATGACGCGGAACAAGTGCTTATTCGTTCTTGTTCCTGACATATATCGATATACAAACCAAGTAGTTACATCAGTAATTATGATTTTTTAGCATTATATAACGTTTGACGTAATGTAAGCAAATCTTTAGTACAACTGCTATATCTACAAGGGAAGTGTTAGGGTTCTGGATAACTCTTCTCAACAAGTTTTTGTGGTATTCAAGTGTTATCGCAAAGAACTTTTTAGTTTGTATAGGAGTAAGCACTATGTAAAACTGAAGAAATATAATATACATTGTATATTTCTTCAGTTTTTATAAGCTTAGTTGTAGTGGTTCTGGATAACTCTTCTCAACAAGTTTTTGTGGTATTCAAGTGTTATCACCAATACCTTTATGGTTTGTATAGGAGTAAGCATTATAAAAACTGAAGAAATATATAATGTATATTATATTTCTTCAGTTTTACATAGTGCTTACTCCTATACAAACTAAGAAGTTCTTTGCGATAACAATTGAATACCACAAAAAATTGTTGAGATGAGTTATCCATAACCCTAACACTTTCCTTGTAGATATAGTAGTTGAACTAAAGATTTGCTTTCAATACGTCAAATGTTATAGAATGCTAAAAAAATCATAATTACTGATGTAACCACATAAAATTAATTGATAAATCCATCGAGTCTATCCTAGCATATGTCAAGTGTCACCCAAATATGTAAGTAAATTCTATAGTTTATTGTCCAACTGAGTACGCAAACATCTAAATGATAAATTGGCTTCACACCTTTTCATTTCTCTAATTTTAGAAATCAGTTCTACCGGATCCTTCACATGCATTAATTTTGAATGATAAGTCGTATCGTTCTGTAGATTATTATGTCTCGAGTTTTAAGCCGGCCTTTGTCAAGAGTATACTCATTTAATTCCCGGTCTAGCTTAGTATTCGGATCTATAACGTACAATAGATCCGCTGCTCCTAATTCAGCTGTTAAATAATCCATAAACACATCGAATTTAGTAGTGTTAGTCAGTTTGTACTCTCGTTTAATGATTAAATCCGATTGTTCTCTCTGTGTCGCGTTCAAAATAATACTACTGTTATTAACCGCATCTAATGTTTTTAAATTGTTAAGCTCGCTCTAAATTAATGTTTTAACCGCATGCTATTCTAATAGGTTAGAGTTTTTATCATTAATATTAGATTCAGTACAATTTATAGTTATATTTACCTTCTCGTCGATCTTTTTAACTTTCTGCTCCATTTTTTCCACTTTCTCTTTAGCCTTAAGCCTGCTCTCAATTTCGTTGGCCTTCCAGTTGTGAAACCATTTGCACAGAATTCTCTCTTCCATTTTTCGACGTGGACCACTATTGTCTTCTTTTCTTTTTCTAACTCTTCGACAAGTCGAGTAACCTGATCTAGTTTTGTCTCAAGGTCAGTAACTTGGTTTTGCATCCTCTTAGTAGGAGCATCAGCGTCAGCGTTAACATGAGCGTTCTCATCTATTTCGCTTCTAAACGGTTCAGGGGCAACCCCCGTGCGGCAGGCGAGAGGAGCGGCGACCTCGTCGGCTCCCTCCAGCGCACCAATAAGAGCTGCGTCTTCTTCCTCCGTTAGAGTGCTCCTGAGAATCAGGCACCTCCTGCCGCTTTCCAGTTGGAAACTCATTCTCGATGCCGCAGCAGAAACTGCGAATTCCCGCCCCGGGCGATCCTCTGACAGCCCGAACAAGGTGTCGACGGTGGCAAAGAGGATGTCGAGATTAGTCGAAGCTGTAAAATCTTTCACTTTAGTTCCAGTCTTCCTTTAATTTTTCAGTCTGTTCCCATCAATATCCACATCCAACTATTTATCGATATCTAACTATTTTTCAGCATTCAAAATATTTTATCTCTTCAAAATTATTTCATTCCATCTCTCGTCAATTATTGTTAATAATAATTTTATATTAATTTGTTATGTACATGTACATTCGTATTCATTTTGTGGTGCACCTGGGGCAAAGAATGTATTTTTATTCTTTCTAATTTTCTGGGAGTTTTAATATAAATTAAAATCGTCACTTCAGTCATGCACTTCTATGACTTAAATTTTTTAAAAAAAATGTTCTGCCCGTCAAATTTAAATTTAAATTTTCCAATAATATTCTCTTCGATTTTAAAAGGTTCACTTCAATTTACCAATCAAGCATTTGCAAATTCTCGCAGACTTCAATGTTTCCTAATTCGATTAATTTTTATACTCCCAGAATATTATGTCATACAACTTACAGCCAACGATCGGGTATATCTACGCAAGCAACTTCTGCAAACGCCCTACCTTATCGACAGCACACCTGCTCTAAACAGTCTTTCTATAATAGAGCTCTATATGCGCGCACCTCTGCTTACGACTCTGCTCTTTAATGTACTATTACTCAACTTCTTTGTACGTCCGGGCGACGTTTCTTTGCAGTGGCGGGTGCAGCTTTTTCTGCCGGTCATTCTGAACAATAAATTTCGTAGAGAGAGCACATATTTTCGGCAGAAAACTGTGCTCTTTGTCGCTGCTTCCTTTGAGATTTGTACGCTGAATTGGGTTTTGGAGGTTAGGATTCAGCAGCTCGCGCCAATCTCTGTGATCGATTGGTGCCTTCATGAACTTCCTTGGACAGCGCGATCGGCACCGCAGAAATCTTCATTACTACCACGAGGTCAACCAGCTGCCTGCTACATCCACCCTTTGCTTTTCTTCTGCCAGAGTCAGTTCGAGGTATACCAACCATGTGCTTCACTAGGTCATGAGCAAAACTCTTGCCCCATTTGTTCTTTATCGATTAGTAGGAAAGCAAAAACTCTGCAGTGAATGGTGTGCGCTAAACTTTATCATTTTGACTGCTGTCCTACTGATTGGTTTGCTTCCTCGTCACTAGTTATCGTCATCTCATTTTACTAACACTACTGCTAGTGCTCCTAACGTACAAAACGTAGTTATCCCCTCTTCTTCGGCTCCTCCTATAAGCGCTCGTGGGGCTAAGCGCCAGACCACGCCCCCCCATCGCCATCTTTCCATCCGTCGTCAAGGCGACATAAGTCAGAAGCCACGCCCCGCCCCCAGGAGCCTATTAGCCCTGTGTCAGCCGGCGTGGCCACGCCCACTTCTCACCGTCGTTCCTCCAGTGACAGAACGCGCTCGCCCGACAACATGGCTGAACCACCGCCGGCGTACTTTAAGGAGTTTTTGGAGCAGTTTAAGCAAACTTCGAGCGCTGTTGCTTCAATTCAAAATGAAATGTCGTCCCTTAACTCTAAGTTTGACGCTTATCAAC
>JAPYZA010014552.1:0-11232 GCA_030522685.1 Eupelmus azureus | reverse complement strand
AAATTATTTCGGCGTTTAAAAATATAAATACTACATAAAAATATTTACTTACATTTATAATACAGCTAATTATCTCAATTTTAGTATACTACTCTTATTGTCTATTAGAAATTTTTTTATTTAACATGGTATATATTTTCATGATTTTTTTAGTAAGTAAAAATTTCTTGATGGATTAAAACTTACATTTTGAACTTTTATAAAGATTAAAATGTAGGTTTTAAACTTTTTATTTCCAGATTTCGCACTTTTGAGCTTAGAGTGTGAATCAACAAACGAAAATTCAAATACCTCAAGCTGCCTCCACTACTCTCATTAATAAATCTTCAGCGCGCAGCACTAACCTATCCTCACCCTAATCGCATTACCAAGCCGAGCATCCAGCTCGAAATCCGCAAGCCAGTCATCATCGGCCATAGAGAGAGCAAGACGCATAATTATCCCAACCTGTCCATCAGCTTATCCTCTCCTGGTCTGTTCGCGCGTGCGCACCCCCATTTAGCTTGATTTACGGTACTTAGAGCGCAATTAATCGCGGCGAAGAGCACAGCTATACGCTCTCGTTTAAAAGTCCTGCCCTGCGGGCGCACTCGTCGACGGCTTGAGTTTCTTATATGTATATATAGACTCGCGGCGAGAATGTCCCGCTACATACGAGACTGGATATACGTGCGATGCCGAAGCAGAAAAGTAATACAATCCGGAGCTTCGTCACTCGAAGCGCATTATTCGCGTTTGGAAAAAAAAGATCGACGCCGAGTTACGATACTCTATCTTGCTGGATGGCGGAGAGCAGGTTTAGAGTGCGAGGCTGACCGCTTAGCCGTGAGGAGATCTGCGGAGAGCTGTCTCTTTTATTTGCCGAGCCGTGAAATATACTAACAACTCAATTGTGCATCGCTACGATACGATAGTTATCTTAGATAATTCTATGATTTTGTTTAAAATTGAAAAAAGTTATAACTTTTTTTATTATTTTTATTAAAATTATAATTTTCACGATCAATCCCGAAATTAAAAAAAAAAAAAAATGCACTAGCAAGGTACGACAGTATTTTATGTACTTTCAAAGATACAAACCCGATCGGCCGAAAGCGACATTATTACAGTGCATAATTTAAAAGCCTTAACGGCCTGAAAATAGCCGCTCGATCGGCTATTAAAGGAGCGTATCTCCCCCGTATCAATGCCTCACAAAGGTCATAAATTCCAGGCTCGGAGCCCCGCCAGGTTCCCGGTACATATAAGAATCAAATCGATACAGTCCCCCGACTAAATGACAAAAACGGCTAGCCGCGCCACAGTCCCGCAAAAACACACACACACACACATCCAACGCACGCAACTGGTTAACTTATCTACAGCCTCGGTCACTCGAGCCCAGCCTCCTGCACTTATCGGCTCCCTGGGCTCGTGCGCGCGTGCGGCGCGTTAACGAACGCCGGATTAAAAGCCGATATAAAAACGCTTATCGCGCCGCGCTCGTCCTCGCTCGTTCCCACAAAACGCTATCCGCCATTAATGAATTCAATAAAAGGACTTTGACAGAAAATAATCGCCGTGGTGTGGATGGGAGAGGCGAGGAGAAAAATGCGCGTTGAGCGGTAATTACCGTCTGGTGTGCATTGGCGTACAAATTGTATATATGTATGGGGTTTGGTAGCGCGCCGGGGACGGGGGAGCTAATTAAGACTTTAAAGCGCGCCTTTTTCCGTGTCGAGACGCGCCGATAGGCCGACAATTAAGGAGGATTTATGGGGTGAGGAGAGAGCGTCGGAGGATTTTTTTATTATCGGATAATTAGTTGGCTCCGCGCGATGGCTCCGCGGGGTGTAAAGGCCCGAAGGTGGATATACTATGTTGCGTGCGGATTTTATTCAGCGAACAATGATCCTTGAGCTTGTTCGACGCGCGCGCGTGTAACGAGTGAAAATGGACTCGCGCGCGAACGTGGAGAAAAAAGCGAACGCGAGAGATTGAAAAAAAGGTTCAAGGATATGTGCTGGGTAGGAGAGAAAAAAGTGGTCGAGCGGATATGATAGAATCACTTGGAGATGGCAAAAAATTATTATTAATGACCTTTTGTTCTGTTACAATGCACTGATTTCTGCGAGCGATTTGGAAAACTGCGATGAAATGATGAGCTTAAAACTGAAAATGATTACCTTATCCTCTTCTCAAAGCCGGAGTGCCAGGGATTTCCCATTTTCCTCTATATGTGCAAAAGTTCGTTATCACAGGCCAAAGTAAAAATCGAGTCGAGCGCAAAACGATATTTCAAGAAAAATTAAAAATACGACTTCACGAAGTAATAACTTTCATTATCAATAGACACCTATAGCCCCTTTTACTCGCATAAAATAAGCATAAAGATAGTCAGCCTGACACGCGAACCATTAAAAAATAAAAAAAAACGACACTATATTGACCACTACATTCAATATCGCAATAATCACAGAAACACTACAGCGAGAGCCTTGGTCCATTAATCACGCGCCAATCAGTCCCGGTGCTACCCATATTTTCACAGCGCCAGCGTCTGCGCTCGCAACAATGAACGTCCAAGCCCACGGCCAACATTTAATTTGCACCCGTCTCCCCCCTCCTCTTCCTACTCTGTAAAGCCGTTTGCGCGCACACATATTTCATGCAATAGGAAAGAGATCCGAGGAGACGTCGGCGCTTATCTTCTGCCATTATCAGGCTCCAATAATGGTTGCAGCATACCCGTATAGGTTTTACAGGCTCGTTGTTCTCTATACCTAGATATACACGTATTTGCTTGTGCGCGCGTGTGTGTGTGTGTGTGTGTTGCGGGAGCGTGACGTCAGTCGCGGGCGTGCGCAAGTCGCGGCTCATTACACAGGCTAGATTCATCTTTTCTACGTCGTGAGCAGGCTTTTCCTCCGAAGAAGAGGAATCATGTCATATAGGATATTATATCTTTTTTTTTTTTAAACGGATTCGCAATAAAATGAAAAAAAATGATTGGCATTGTATATGTAAGTACTCGTTATGATGATTACTTTTTATACTGCATGTTGCAGAATTGCATCTGTTAGAGTTGACATTTAATTTGATAATGCAATAAAAACAAAGATTAGTCGATAAAGCACAAGTGACATGCGGAATGAGGAGGAAAGGTCCATAGAATCAAATCCCCTCCACATAATCTTTTTAATTAAACTTTTAATTATAATTTTATTTTGGCAATTAGTGGTAATATGTTAAAAAATATATTGCCGATATTGCTAATGTGTTTCTGATTATTTATACTAACATTTTTTCATATTTTACCAATAGCAATATCCAATCCTCCTCTCTTAAAAAAAGCATGAATGAGAAAGTGTTGCAAACTATTCGTAAAACGAATGATTGAGAGAGTGGCTCTTGATTGGTTCGATGAAAAGCGCGCGAATATTTAAAGTTGTTTTAACTTTTGCTTAAAGATGAATTTATCTGTGCAATTTTAACACTTATCAAATTGTTAAATAATTTAATCCTTAATTATTATTATTAAACACATTATTCAAAGTATGCATTCGATAAAGCCATAACGAATTCATTAAAAATAACGCATACGCAATTCAGAAAGATCGAAGCCGAATCCAAAGCAAACAGCAAACATCCGATCAAAAGATACCCAACCTTCCCGAATCAAGAAACCGTTAAATCTGTCGTCGTCGCTCCTCCCAAACCCCACCAAACTCTCGCAGCGATTCAATTAATCCGACGCTCCCCTCCCAAAATTGAATCCGTCAGCTGGCCGTAAAAAAATCCCTCACCTTCCAAGCAGAAGAGAAAAAAGAAGCAATAAGCCGGCAGCGCTCGAATTTCGCGACTACTATACTATAATATGCGCGCGAGCGGGTGCGATCGCACACGTGCGAATAAGACTCCCGCGGCGCTGTCCGTGAGGATAAATCCAGGCGCGCGCGCGGGCGGCGAAATAAAGATCTTGTCGGACACGAGGGGGCAACAAGATGGAAAGAGAGTGCAGCGAGCACCGCGGGAACACGAGGCTTCAAGATATAGCAGCGACTGAGCGCTGGCTTTGAGCTCTATAGAGAGTTGTTTCTCGTGTGTTTTCGCGTGTTGGTTTCGCGGGGAGATCGGTTATATTCGCGCCTGTCGAGACAATGATGTGACACGTTTTTTGGAGAGTGCGAGTTTCCGGGTTTGATTGATAGTGAAGAGGTTTGTTGAGTGGCGTACGATCATCTAATTGTAATTGTGCTATTAAGGGAAATAAGAGGGTTTTTTTCTCGCTTCTTAGAAGATAATCAGGAAGGAACGTAAAAAGCTCAATTTAACCGATCCAAGTATTCATCCTCAGATAAATTGACCAAACATTAAAAATCATTACGCAAAGGCGAGTCACACAATATATCTCCCCTTTTTATCCAGCTTTCATAAGCGCATATCCACAAGCCTCCACCGCCGCTGCCAGTAAATAAACAAAAAGCGCGTGTATATTCGCGAGTTGCGAAAGTCCGGACTCTTACATCTCTCGTGCACCTTTCGCGTGCGCAAGGGGAAAGTACATACACGCGCTTCTCTCGCACACGACTTGCACATATATACCTTCATGTACCTATATATACAGACTTGTGCGCGTACCGATCTCGATCCGAAATCGATCCCGATAAATTATATACGTATATACACACATATATACGGGAATCGGCCGCGGCGAAGCGCGAGTGATTAATGGCTCGGCGTTAGGAGCGTTTCGCCGAATTAAAAAGAGAGCCCGGACCTCGAGGAGTGGGAGAGATGAATGGCCGTTTTAATGCGGCCTTTTTCCTTATTGATTGAAATCGATAATCGGTATATCGCGTATAATTAACTATTAATATTTCAGCGCGCTCTCTCTCTCTCGCACTTCCTGTGTAATTATTTGGTAATAGCCCTCATTACCCGCGGGCCAGTTAATTAAAGCAATGATTTAACGATTATATCTCCAGCGATTGCTGTAAGTCGGGCGCACGCATCTATAGGGCCCGCCAGAGAGCGCTTGGAAGGCTGCAGAGCTTGCTAAAGTTTCACTTATACAATGTACAGCGAGCATTGTAGGCCTAGAGCTACTAATAGTAGCGATCATTCGCTTTTATGGATATTGCTTTCTAAATATAATATAAATTGCAACAGGCCCGGTTATTCTCGGTACGTATACACGAGCCGGCTAATAAAATAAAAGAGGGCAAAAATGCGGCTGCGTACGATTTCACTTTCCGCCCATTCTAATGACTCCCAGCCGACTCTCGGCAGCTCTGGGATTGCAATTTGTTCTCACGCGGCGCAGAAAAAAGTCCACCGGCCGCGGATGATAAGCCTCCAGGGAAAACAAGCTATGAAAACTAAGAGGCGCGCGTAAAACGACTCTGACTTTATTTCAGTAACACGGTATTAAAAACACGCCGCAGCGAGCGATCAGTTTTATAGTTATACAGAGCCAGCCTCAGCCTCTGTGCGCGGCGAGCGATTATCATCCCAGCTGCTCTACCTCTCTCTCAGGCGCGCGTCTTTGGAGGGCAGGCCCCGCGCGTGTATATACGAATTTACGACATTCCGAGCGCCCGCTAATGAAAGCTTCGTTAAACGCCCCTTGCGCGCTCGCTTCTCTCTCTCTCTCTCTCTGTGCTCCCCCTTTTTCGTTATTAGCTCGTATATTACAATCAGATTTACCTTGAGAGCAATGCCTGAAGGTGGCACGGCAGCGCGGATCTTGCCTGCGCGCTGCGAGAAAAAAGCTGGCCGAAGCGGGAGGCTGAGCGCGTGTACCTATTACCCAGCGCCACGATGATTTTGGCTCTCGAGAGCGCGCCCTGGAATTTTTATGGGATTTTAAAGTTGCGAATTATGCCTGGCGCGAGACGCGAATCTTGTACGATATAGCTCGCTGTGTTTGAGCGGTATTGAGTAATGGACCTTCCTTGTATGTTATATGCATGAATAATAATAACGTATGTGTTTTAAAGGAATTTTATTAATGCGCGAGGCGGCATGAAATTTTTATAGGCTCGTATTTGCGTTAACGATCCATTGTTATGGTTTTTATTAGGCGTTAAATTTCTGCGTTCTATTACGGATATAAAAAAATAAATTTGAAAAATTGTAACGACAACCGTTACAATATACTGGTATCAGTGTTAAAACGCAAACAGACTAGCCTCATTGCAGTGCAAACTTTCGATCGATCGCTTTAAAATTATAAATCCAGCCAGCAATGAGACCCGACGCTCCAGAATCCCCCAAACAATTCCGGCCTCCATCCTCTCAGAAACACATCACCTGCTTTCCAATTAACGCCTCCCGGCACATCAACTATACATTAAAAATCCACGAAATTGCATCCTCGATCTCGCCTCGCATCTCTACAGCCTCAAGTTCCTCTGACCGATATACTTGCTCTCTTTCTCGACGTCCAAATTACACCTAAACCTCAACATTACACAGCCTCGCGCTGTAAGGACGCTCGACCTTTACGAATCCGCAAGTCAGACACTGCATCTTGGCTTTTCGCTCAATTACTATAGTATAGCGCGTAATTCGCGTGACGACGCCGCTCTGTATATATACATATAGGCGACAATCGGCGCTGCGCGAGGTGAGAAGAAGGTAAACCACTTACGGGACAGGTCTCCAGGAGAGAAAGAGATCTTTGGGTATTATTTTGAGAGAGACGCGTGCCGTCTGGGCAGTTTGATTGAAGGCTCTTTATCATGTTTATTCTCTTTCGCTCCTCATGCGCGCTCGGCTTGGCTGGATATGATGTGCTTTTATTTTTTCGCTCGCGCAGTTGGGATTCGTGTGTATGCGAAATTGGAGTAATTGGTGAGGGTAAAATTGAAATGTTGTTCCCTGGGACGTCTTGTTATTTCGGAGTCAGAGCTAAATATTGCAGGTTGCCACTCGAAAGAGATGATTTGTTAATCGAGCTCCGTATTAAAATTGTTGATAATTTTGAGTAGGATGAAAATTTTGTACGTGGTTTTTAATATTTAACGATTCTCCTCGATCATCCCAGCACAATAAAGCCATTAAGATAAGCCAGCGAGTTTTTTAATAACTCCCTTTTGAAATACACAGCAATAATATTTATTAAGAAACCGAGAACTGTCAGTACACCTGACAGCAAAAAGCCCCCCTCTCTCGCAGCAAAATAAAAACGAAAAAAAAATAATAAAGATTAATAAAAAAGAAAAAGGAGGAAGAGGGTACTCGAGCGTTGACGCCTGGAGCTGTTGTTTCTCGCGCTCACAGTCCGCTGCACATAAACAAACAAAAAAAAATGAGCGAGCTCGGAGCCGAATATTTTATCAAGCGCTCTCACGCGATCCCCACAGCTTAAACATCCACCTTCACATACGTCCGCTCTCGTATATACAAAACCAGCAAAAATCGGCCTCTAGCAACACCCAAAGCATCGCTCGCCTCTATACCTAATAATGCAATAGAATTAAGCCCGCGCCAGAAATTCTTGTACACAATTTTCTCATTATCCAAAAGCAGCCGCTCAAGGCATCTCACTCATACACAGGCGCGACAAACAAAAAGAGCAAGAACGTGAGAGAAAGAGACGCGCGATGGAAGAAGAGCTGTCGATCGAAGAAGAAGTATACCGCGCGAACCAAGATAATCTCTCTCTCTTGCGCGCCTCTCTGTCGAAATCGAATTAATTGTCCGACTTAGCAAGCGCCAACCTCGCTCCTCGTAAATAATCGCCCACGCGCTCCCCCTTAAACCTATACAGCCAGCCGCACGGCTCTCTCTCTATAAAACACACACACACACACATATCGAGCCTCGAAAAAGTGCCTTTCGATATCGCATAAATTAAATCACTCGCGATATCGAGATATCATCCCCGCGCGCGTGCCGATCGATCGGGCCTTTTTTTTCCTCGCTTCGCAAGCAGCCTTCCTCGAGAGCGATAAATCATTAGATATATTTCGCGGCCCGTGGAAAGTTATCCGCTTGGCTATCTCTCCGCGCTGGGAGCGGGGCGAGATCGAAAAAGGAGCTGGCCCTTCTCGGCTCTCCCCGAGGAGCGTTTAACGCCAATTATAAATTAATTGATTATTTCTTAAGGGGAACAAGTTTATCCCCCCGGCCGAAATTTACACCGATACGGCTCGTCGCTTTTTCGCCTCGCGGGGCAATCCTCGGCCGGGACGTTTTTATTGATGGCCATCGTTTAAACGGACTTTTACATAGATTGAAGATAATGAGAGTGCGCCTAATTTTTATAAATAATATACACAGCGAGGGCTGCCTCTCACACACACACACTCTTGAGTAAATTGAAAAATAATCCAGAAAGAGAGCGCTCATTGAATCGTTAAATATAATTTATGGTCTCGAGCGAGAGAGCCGATATAATCAGCGAGCGAGCGCAGCCCGAGCACAATGCTAATTCTCCGCGGCGCTCGCTTAAAAAATGAGGCTCTTTCAAAAGTGGCCGATTGAATGCGACGAAAAAAAGGGAAGGAGAAAGAAACGCGCGCGCTATTTCTTCAGCTCCGGATATCCGACTTTTTTCTTCGCGCCTCGCGCCTCAATGCACTTGGCTCTCGAGTGTCGCGGCGCTGCAGCTGCGCGCCTCCTTCTTCTCTTTCTCTCCGCTCTTTTGCCTCCCCTCCGCTTTCTCAGCGCCGCTTCCAACACTTTTTTTTGCTCTCTGCTTAGCTGCGCGCTTGTGTGTGCGCGTGTTTCTCAATTAACACCTACAACTTGGTGAGGCCGTTCCGTGGAGCGAGAAGCCATTGGTCCGCCGTGCTGCGGATAATAATTCCGCAGGCTTATGAGCGCGAGAGCACGTAGGTAGGCTTAGATTTTCCGCGAACCTGTCGGCTTTTGATTTATTTTGATTACGGGCGGCCATTGTTTTATAATTAAGAAAAGTTATTTCTGGCGCGAGCGAGCGTTGATCGATTTTGTAGAAGCCTTAATTGTTTTGTACACTCTGAATTCAAAAGTGTGAAATGTGGAAGTAAAAAGTTAAAAATCCACATTTTAATCCTTAGAGTTTTGTAAATGTTAAAATGTAGGTTTTAAACTTTTTACTTCCAAATTTTGCACTTTTGAGTTTAGAGTTTATACAAAAATATAAGTAAAAGGCGCTACGAGAATTTTTTCTTGACAGAAAGAATTTAACCATTATTAACGAAACATCTGCTTAATAGATGCACGAGTTTCCCCATACACTTATATAGCTAAATTTGCGGGGCAAGCGCAGTTTTATGTACATAGAAGAAGCCTGTAACGCATGAGACCAGTCATTAACGTACATATGTCGCTCGAACGAATGAAAGCCGACGTGTGCTTTTATGACTTACTTTCATAAATGGACTGGAATGTGGTGTAGTGTTCTTTTGAAGCGTCTAAGCTTTTCTTTCGGATTTTTTATTTGTTAATCTCAGATGATAATGCTTTTGGCTTGGTAAATTTAAAAAGCGTATTACTTGCTACGAATAATGTAGACACATCTCTCAAGAAAATTCATCGAAAAATTCAATCTCTCGAGTCGCTGTCTACGGAGTATCAAGATTCAAAGTATCTATAATTGGCCTGTCGACATTTTTTCAATTTCTTAATAATGAATAAAAGAGTAAAAATTATTTTTGAATGCTTATAGATTCGCGTCAGGACAATGAGTCTACAATTATTAATGTATTTTCGCTTATAACGAGATATATCCTACACGCAGTGTAGTAAACGAAGGGAGACGTGTGGGATAGCGTTGATTTACAGAGTCCTGACAAGTCTGTGCCCCCTCAATCGTTTTTTTTTCTTCTTTTTTTGCAACATCTTCCTCGCGTCAAAAAAGTTCGCGCCACATCGGCGTCGTAAATAAGCTCACTTTATAAGTACAATGCGTGTATTTTAATTTATTGTATAAAAAAAGCTCGACATATGCTCACTAATTTTTTCTTGTAGTTCTAAGACACAGCTTAATTACTAAACTATATTTGAGTCCGTGTAAGTCCATTCTTAATAAGTGTAAGCCTGTAACGCACGAGCGGCATGAGGCCAGTCATTAAAGTACATGTGTCGTGCTGATCTTACTTTAATTTAATTTAGTCTTGAAATTTCCACTCGATCCCGGCCTAAAGCGGAATATTGTTTAATAACTCGTGTAGTCAAATGTACAGACTGTATGTGTGTATAATCATAGAAATATTTGCAGGATTGACTTTTTTCTCACGCGTGGTTTTCGTACTTTTGTAGCAAAGCTACGTGCGTTTTTACATACATTTTTGTATGTTGCAACAAGTTTATATATATAAATTGATACTGCGCATGAATCGAGAGTAAAGTCAGTTTGCTGGGCGCATAAACGGGCATTCAATTGGTAACCACAATCAGCAATAAAGAACATTATATCATTTATTTTAATAGCCAATCCGTGAAACAATTTTTCTCGCCAAACATTAAAAAAGTCAGCAAAAGAGGCCGAAAAAAATCAGCCAAATTTTCTACAAATATTATCATATCCCACTGGCGCCGATCTTATCAAGACCTCGTCTCTCGCAACGAGCCCGTTCTACCATCACCACAGCTCGCGCGCGCGATCTCGACAATAAGCAAGAAAAAAAAACAGATCTACTTATTGCGCCATATAGAGAGACTCCGTCGCGGAAAGTTCAATGTCGCGCGCTCTTTCATGCACACACACACATAGGCGCGCTCAGGATTTACAGGCGAAACGAATTTATGCGCCGTTAAAGTAGCCGGCTCGCGGCGAGACGATAAATTTCGCGACACGCGCTGCGACGTTAAATAGATGTGCGCGCTGCCGGCCTTTGACGTAAATGCCCGGGCATAAATTCATCCTCCTTTCGCGCTCGACTTTGCGATTAATGCGCGCTAGGCGCGCGTGTCGATCTAGCCCTCGCTTTTGCCGTAACTAATGGGACTCAATTACGAGCGGCCCGAGAGCTCTGTATATTGCAGAATGCGAGCGAGGTGCGAGATGTGCAGCGACTGTATGGCTACTGAATGGGTATATCTAGCTATTCCTTTCTAATCGTGAGACGTCTTAGAGCTACCGTTTCGTATTGTGTTGTAATGCTGTAATGCGGCTGATCTTTGCGCTTCTTTCTCTTTTTCTCGTCACTCCTACACCTTGGATGATAGGTGGATGATGGGTTAGTTGAGAAAAGGATTCTTAATGGACTTATATGGGCAAATCTATACTTATGTTTTTATTTACATCATTACTGCTAT
>JAPYZA010014549.1:0-13886 GCA_030522685.1 Eupelmus azureus | reverse complement strand
TAAGTTCTGAAGCAAGGAACAATACATTGAAATTTCAATAGACTTTCTCAAATTTGGAAAAATTTTCAAAAGGGGATGCACGCTTTTATGTATCGTCAAGGGACGGTACGTTGTCTGACAGCCAGACGGCTGGATTGTATTATACCAGAAAAAACGGAGTTTACTTTTGAGGGTGGGAATGACTGACGGAAAATCTAGATTACTTATTCTAGAAAAAGTTCATTGAACTTGTGTATATGAGTTTATGAGTTGTTGAATGTGTACCTGGGTTAGCGTGAATGGACGCGGCTTACTAACCAACAGGTGGTTAGTGTTGCTTGTTCGTTTTTATTAAATTTTTAATGTAAAGCTGTGTATCTTAACAATTCAATGTATATTCATTAATAACGGTATTATATTGTTTCACTTCTAAACATTTTAATATTTTCAATATATTTGTATTGATTTTTAACAATAACATAACATTTTACTTTATTAGTTTCTAAAAATATAATTTAATTATTCAATTTTATATTAAGGAATTTTTATTTTGTTTCAATATTTATTTACATCGGGTAATTTACTAATTACTGTAACTATATTCATTATGATTTTACTTTTTTTATACAGTTAAACAATTTTCAACACAAATAAAAATATCGGAATGATCTGATAATCAAAGTAAATTTTTATCATGATAAAGTTTAGGTAAAATTGCTGTAACAACAAATATTTAAGTACCTGAAGAAATCGAAGTTTCTTTACAAGTTAAAACACCAATGATTTAACAGATATTTTTTAATAACTATATTTCGTCTTTGTATGTACTATATCTTAACATGTATAACTATCCTAAATAAAATAATTAAATTAATATACTTTATTTAGTATATCTGAATATTTAAATTGTACAAAATAATTTTATGTCTCAACACAGCATATAATTTGAGAACGACGCCGTGACGGATTTAACAAATGCTCAAAGTTTTATCAACGCTAAAAAAAATAATTTTTCATAAATTTAAAATCTAATTTTTTATCATAATCCAAAAATATTTTCTGAAAACTCTTAAAAATGAAAAGATATTCTAAATAAAGTAATATTTTAAGTATTCAGCACAAAAAAATTTATATATTTTTTAAAATTCTTGTTAATTATGAATTTTTAACAAAAGTAGAAAAAACGAATTTTAATATGTAAAAAGATCAATCTTTCAGGTTTTCACTCTCGTTTTTTTGTTTCGTTTAATCATATGAAATTTTAAAATATCAACCCACATTCAATTTTTTGCTTTTATATATTCATATAAACAATTGCACGCCATATATTTGCATTTAATTGCGGTAAAAAGTTAAGTTCATTTTATTCAACTAAGCCAAGAATTCATACCGAGATTCATACATATATTTATACACACAATATATGTATTTTTATGTGTATATTCATTCATTGATTTTCCGAAATTCGTTAGTAGGCCACACTGGACAACACAGACATTTATTTTATTCTGTTATTATTTAATTCTGTTTTCTATAATATAGACTTTTCGGTAAGTAGTATAAAATAAAGAATAGGTATATTGTTACTATTTAGATATCGACGGCTTAGTGGAAGAAGATCCTACCTTAATTTCAAGACAATTGTGGTCATTAAACCTTTTCAGACCGAATCTCAAATAAGTCTTTAGATAATTTTTAAAAATTATCAAATGCTATAGTTAGACAATATCTTATATTAATACAATGGTTAAACCATAATTCGTTTCATCAATCACTGTCGATTCTCAAAATTTCGAATTCCTTCACTTCATCTTTACAAAATAACACTTTTAGAAATTTTTAGAATCGTCATATTTTTTGACAACCTGGATTAACGCCTAGCCACTGCATCCAGCTTTCAATAGAACCACTTTTTCCGTTTCAATCCATCCACATCCTCTACTCTTTAAAAATCAGTGACAAAATCATTCATTCCCATACTCATCCCACCCATCCACCCAGCACTGCATTCAACAATCCCAACGTTCCCCTATCGATCCACCCTCGCTCGCATTATTTCAATCATCCGACATTTACAGTTAAACCGCGCAACAGCGAGTCACAAGTGAAACACGAATGTATATCCAGGTGCAGCCACCGCCGACCGCGCGCTGAAGCACCAGCGCATCCAATCACCGGAAATCGGCCGCTCTTTTTTTATTCATCTGCCCGCGCGCTCGCCGGCTTAATGGAAAAGTATGTCGGCTGTACAATGGCTCCGGCGCGTTTGTAAAATTCAGCGCTCGGCTCGTCAATGTTAACCCGCAGCTGCACTTTTGCCGAATCTAACGAAGGGAGGAAAACATAGGCCAGCGGCTAGCAATAAAAACGCGATTGCCGGCGATTCGCCCTTTCGTAAACGCGGCTCTCTGGCTATTTTCGCGACAGATAAATTCAGGATATCGATAACCGATCGCGCGCGCGTTGAAAAAAGGGCAGCATTAACTTGGGAAGTTGAGCAGAAGAAAAGGAGGAGTATATTGGGAGGAGAAATTTGAGAGAACGGAAAAGGTGAACGGACTGCTGCTCGTTCCATCCGGCGAGAAACGGAAGAAATTCGATTAGAGGTGGATGTACAGGGTAAAGTCGAGTCGAAAATCTTTGGTCGACGCAGCACGCGCGAGTTTATGAGTATTTCGGGCCATTAGTGCGCCTCGCGTGTGCGCAAAAGGTGAGCGGTGTATAGGATAAAATTCCAGGATAACACGCGGATGGTGAATCCAATTCAAGGGTGGGTTTGGAAAGCGGTTAGTTGCGACTTACTTTATCTTGATTTTATTTATTTTTTTTGTGATGAAACATTTGAGTTGTTTTATTTTTGATTGAATTAATGTAGTAATATAGAATTTTGTAACCCATTAGATTTAGAAAACTTAGCTTATCTGGAGAGAACCTCGAGTTATGGAGAAATTCTACTTAATGTTAAAATTTCCTTCTACACAAATTCTTGACAAATTTTCAATAAATCAAATGAAATTAGACAAAGCAAGTTTTAAATTGCTGTTTCTAGAATAAAGATAATTAAGACCAAATTTATGCTTGTTGAAAATTAAGCAGCAAAAGCATATCAAGAAACATCTAAATTCTGACGTATAGAATTTTATAATTAATAAGCATATTTTCGTTGCTCAACTTTAAATATGCATAACTTTGTACTAATTATCAATAATTTATTCTAAAAGCAGCAGTTTGAAGCTAGCTTTCTCTAGTTTCATTTTATATATTGAAAAGAACGATGCCACGACCATATAGGAAACCGGCCCCCAAAGGCCAACGTATAAAACCTATACCATCGTGTAGAGCACGAAAAAATATGAATTTTAAAAAAAATTCGACCCTTTTAAGTGGAGGGAAAATCATAAACATTTGCAATTTCATAAACTTTGCACAATTTTTTTGGCGCGTTCAAGGGTTCAGATGAAAGGTCGTTCAAGTGGCTTCAAAATGCAACCATTTCGAATTCAGGGCCGCAACCCCATGAGGGTGAAATATCGCATAATTCGATTAACACCCTTCATCCCTCTGCCGTTTTTTAATTTTTTGACCATGTTATGAATTTCGACATTGTACACTATTGTTGTAATAATTTAATACCAAGTATTATTTAATATCTTATCCTCCATTGCGCCCACCATCGCGAGAGTCGCCTGGATCGTCTAAAACTTGTCTAGTAGCCGCTATGATAGCCGTCTCTACCACTAGAGATCAGATGCAACAACAAAATAGTATTAGACTAGAGCAATCTTGGTACTCAGAGGCTAGCCCTAATTCTGCAACCGATACACTGATAATATACTCGGTAGCCGTTGTGTAACTCGATTTGTGCATCGTGCACCTGCAACCAACGTCTATGTAATGGATGACCATACCTCGACTAATGTCATTTCTCCATACAGGAACGCACATCTGCTAAGAGCTTTGCCAAGATCCAATTACGTTCCAGGAGGTATATATCGTAAGTGCGCACAAGCGGACAACGTATGATTTTCCATAAATCATAAAGCAGAAATTGTTCTTAATATATTTATTCGATAAAAAACTTGTGTGATAGACTTTATCAAACAATATTTTAATACCACCCTTATCATCATAGCAATATTTTAATGATTTATGCTATTTACTAACTGAATACTTTTGTTGATCAAACGTCCAAAGGTATGCCTGTACGCATACCGTGATGTGGTCTCCACCCGCAAAATATTTGCCGGATCAGAGACAGCTGCGTCCCCGGGTAGATCTGTTTCATCTCCGTGCTCGTGATTATATTTCTAAGTTTCTATGCTTAGAAATTTAAAAGAAAGAGAAAATTTTCGAAATTGGAAAATAATAATATGATTGATAATGATATAGAATTTCAGTTTCATTATCTGAGCTTACTTGTTTAACGAAAGTAATATTAAGTTGATAAAGAAAACCGTTGTTTTCTAATATTATAATTTATATACAATTTCTATACAACGTTTGTATACAAATCTGATTGATTATTTCTATACGGAAAAAAATATCCTAAAGTTTCATCAAAATCTGTGATCCCATTCGCAGGTGCTCCTCTGGTTAGATTTGAAAGTCGAACAATTTACTAAATCTTTCTTTCTAAAAATTCTGTTATACATAAAAAGATTATACAAAAGTAAAATATTTTTTTTTCTTAATAAATATTTAAGTATAAATGAATACATATAGACTATTTAGAGTTTACATTTGCAGATTTGTTTACCCTTATATAACGTCAAAACCTATAATTCTATAATAAAATCCTTATGTCTCAGTTATATTCGAATAAATATCGAAAAAAGCACAAACAAGGGTCGAGAAAAAAAAAGAAAATATATAGACCAATAAAAGGTTCATAAAACGCCGAACTTAAACACTACTTTAACAAAGTCGTAAAGGCGGTTACAATCTTCAAGAATTTTAATAACCAATGATTCAACCCTTCCCCATCGATTTTCCCTAATTATTAAGAAATTAACGGCCGATTCTTCCTTAAAATTCCTCGCCCAAGGTGTTTGCTCCCGCCCATTAACTCCCCTCCCACCGCTCCCAGCTCCAAAGTTTTCATTAAAATTAGGATCCGCGCGGATACTTCTATAATTGGTTCATTCATCACCTGATTGCCGATTCGCCGGGGGGCCCCGAGTAATAAAAGTCGCCGATCTATATACGCGCGCAATTTTCTTCTCGCTGTAAGTAGAAAAAGAGTCTGCCAAGCCCCGCGCTCGATATAACCGCGCGGCCTTTCCGTCTGGTCCTTTCCAATAACGAGTCCTTGTTAGCGCAATTTCGCCGATTTTTCCCTTTCCGGGGCTCATCCTGCTCTCGTTCTTGCCGGCGCTTTTTCCTTTTGCCTGTTTTTCGCTTGTACATACGGAGGAGTTCGCTTAAAGTGTGTTACTGAAATTTCGGAATTGTGGTCATTATTCATTTAACAATTAAAATTCATTTGCAAATAGTTGGACAGATATTAGCTCCATATAACCTACTTACAAGTCAACTTACAGCTTGCAACCCTCCCAAAAAGTTCAGAACTCCCTTGCCACATCCACAAATCAATTACCACCTCTAAAAACCCATTCCACCAGCCAAACAATCGCCGTAAATCTTATCCAGATCTCGCATCAGCCGGCAAAAAAGCTGCACCGCGCACTTCCACCCTGTCGAACTAAACTCACCCCTTTTACCAGAGTCACGGATTTTAATCGCGCGAGTTCGCGTCGTCGTCAAGATAAGTGAAAGAGAAAAGTTGGCGCTCCGAGGGGAAAGTTCAGCCGAGAGAGAGAGAGAGACGGTCAAGCGGAGCTTGCGCCGATAAGGCGAAGTAGGGAGAGAAGTCAGAGGATCGCGGGAGGAAGTGTAAAGCCAGCGGCCGGCTGCGATCGAACAAGAGGAACGAGAAGAGGGAGGCAAAGATAATCTAAAGGTTAGAGCTAGAAATACGGTTAGCAGTGGAAAATGGTCAATAAAAGATTCGCCCTGCGCCGGCTTGGGTGCGGGGCGAGGATAAAAGGGGAGAGGAGATAGGGCGGATGGGTGCGGGAGGGATGAAATAAAGAACATTCAAACGAGGTGCGGATAGAAGAGGATGTACAGGGGGTGAGGGGTGTTGATTGGCTGATGTGTGTTGTGGAGATGGGGGAGTAGGTTGGTGAGATGGTTTCTCGAGAAATGTAGGCATATGTACTCGATAATGTTGAAAATGTGTGGGATAACTAGTTAATATGAAGCTCTCTTAATGAAACTTTGATGGCGAGTGGTACTTTTTATGTTTTGCGTAAAATTCAGTGTGTACAGGGATAATTTTAATCAAGGGAAATGATATTACGTGCATCGTATGCAGATGATTTTTATATGAGCCATAATGAGCACATCACGGATATTCATTTGAACGAATTTCCAACAGTGCGGAATTAAGTTAATTAGGGCATTACAATCATTATTAAAAAATTTATCTTCCCCGAGCAATCAATTCCCTTTAATTAACAAAATTTAATTAATCACGACGCAAAGCATAAAATAAAAGCAAAACAAGAGCGAACGCGAAAAAAAAGCAGGAGCGCAGCGCGCGTGCCTGCAATTTCGAAAATCGAAAAAGCGCTCACGTCCGCGCGCGGACCTAATGTAAAAGCGGGCGTTTACGAACAAAAAAAGCCCGCCGGAGATAGCCGCGCATACGCGAGCCGCGCGAGAAAACCGGATTAATTCGGAGCGAGCGCGCGTGGCTTTACTACTATTAGCGCGAGTGGAAAAATTAAGAAGACGACGATAATTGCAGGGAAAATAAAACTGCCCTCTATATATCGCGCCAAAAAAAGCTTAGCCGCTTTTAGCACTCGTATAATCCGTTATTCGTTCTTCTGCGTCCATCTGGCTACGATTAACGCGAGGGGAGAAATTATAAGCACGTCCAAATTATCGCGCTTCTTTTTTAACGATTTACATTGGGCAATCAGAGTATATTACGTGACATTAAAAAAAAAAAAACAAATATAAATATCTGGCAGGATTAGCAAGGAGATTAATATGCCGATATCACGTATTACGGGTTTCAGATCGTTCAAAGACCATGGCGCAAAGCTCTGGAATAAGCTATTCAACAAGCATTACATGTCAGTCCTTTGTAAGCAGATTTAGGTCGAATGTACGCAGTCATCTGGGTCGTTTGCTATAAGTTAATGATAGTTATGTATTCAATACATAATGTAAATGATGTCATAATGTGATATGATTATTAGCTGTTAGTCTATTTTTTCTTAATACGTTGCATGTTTACGTCCTTTCTTTAGATCAGCTTTATGCTAAAGTATTTAAGATTCAGCGAGCATGATCAATAGTAAAATTTAATGATTTGTACGTAACTAATTTGACTTTTCACAAATAAAGTTAACAATAACTAAAACTATAATGAATGCATTTTATTTCCAACTTATCGCAACCGATTCCTCATAGGCGCACCCACGCATACACACACACACATACACACACACCTGCCTCACGCTTTATTTTTTAATCCAAAGAGCAGACCACCTATTCCACATATTGTTCAGCACTCGAGCCCCGCCGATAGGGATTCAAGCGAGCTCTCGAGTACGCGATACGCGCGGCATTAATTTTGACGCACTGACCGCGCGATTAAAAGACTGCCCGTGAATATACTTCATCGGCAGGCCGATATGTGCAGTTGACGGCCCGGTTAATTAACTCGTTTGATGTTGCGCGCCCGGCCGCGTGTCAAAGGTTTCATTTTTCGCGTGATGGCATCGCGCAGCGACGTGGAACGGGACGAAATGAAAAAAGAAAGGCTTCGACACCTAGGCTTGGGGTGCGGCTGAAATGTTGCCGCGGTGGTATTAACGGAGGCGCGCGTCTTTTGTTTGTAATGGAGTGATTTTATTAATCGTTCGCGAGCGCGGTAATTCAGTTTGGCGATATTTGTGTAAACGAGTTGTTTTGTTGACTTTGAGGAGAGCGCCGATTGACGCTCGCTAACTATCGCATAATTTCCGTGTTTTCCTTCCGTTACTGCTCGATTAATTATGTTTATTATCGCGCGGGTTTCAACGTTGGAGGTAGAATGTTACAAATAATTGCGCTGATATGCTTTGCTGTTCAATTAGAGTTTGCATTGGAAAATATCTGTATTAATTGTGTGATTTGTACGGTTTATTTGATTGAATGAGGAGCATTGATTTTGATGCTCTTAATTTTATCTCGAATTTTTATTTTTGAAATTTGTAAAAAAGAATGAGAAAGGGTAAAAGTTTGTATAATTATAAAAATTTTAGCAAGGAAAACAATGGAATGTAAATGTAGTATTTATAAAAAAGTAAATCTATATAGCGCAGTTATTTTAATTTTACACATACTTCACTACATTATACTCACATAAACTTTACAGACAAGCAACTAACTTTGTATAAAAGTAACTTTTTCACTATCTTACTTATAGCATCATTACCGACTAATTGCAACCGCGGCCAAAAATTTCACGCTTTTTTCCTCCCACGCTATACCGAGCATTTTTCCCGTCTGTTAAGCATCAGTCAGTTGGACACTTTGCGACCACTTGTGTGATCGTAAAGGAAAGTTTTTTATGACGTTTTCACTTCTCTCTTGAAACTTTGTTCGCGCGAGCGCCCGCCGAGCTTATATATAAAACAGTTTGTATTTAATGGCGCGGCAGGAACTTTTTTTTTTCCCAGTCAAATAACATAAATCGAGCGCAATTTCAAAGTTCCTTAGTTGGGCACATAAATTATGAGGCGATTATTAGTTTTTGAGCAATAAAAGAAATGGCCGATCATGATTCAACTGAATATTAAGGAGATGTTATGGCTGCAGGTTTTATGCGATACAGACTTTTTGAATTCGTAATTCTGGTTAATGCGAAATAATATTGTGAAATTTAATTAAAATTTATGAATCTAAAGGTTGGCGTTAAAAATGTTCTTTAATTAAACATTTTTGCAGAGAAGTTAACAAGAAGTACAAATAAACGTAGTTTATTAAACTGTAGAGCTAGAGCTAACGCTTCGCGGAACACGTTTTCATTATACACGCATCATAAAATTGCAAAATCTCGCAGTATCCATTTTCAAATCAAACGCAAGCACCCAATGAAAGAGTTTTTCAAAAATCCATTAATTCAATAAAATCAGTTCCCTCGTTCTTAATCAAATGAACTCGATAGCGCGTAAAAAGCGCCTCCCTACCCCGATATCCAGATTATTGTACTTTTCGAACTTTACCAGCGAAGCCTCTCAACTGAATATTAAAAAGCCTTGTTTTCTTATTCCTCGCTTTCAAATCTGCCGGTAACACGAGCAAATATTAACTTTCAATTATCCCCGTAAACATCCAACCCTCGATTATCTCGCGATCATCCCTTATTACCTCCCTCACTACCACCACCCACATAAATCTAGCCCCACCAAAAAACAAAAAACCTAACGCTAATCATCCCGATTGCCTTCCGCATATATCACCTCCCAAAGGTAAACATTCCACCTCCCTCTCTTTACACATATACAAGTGAAATTTCAAACTCTTTGCCCCCATGCGCGTCATGTCCCCGGGGCAATAATTAAATTCCGCGCGTCCCGTAACATAAATCAGAAACAATATAATTCACGTCCGTCAGGAGCAGAGCGCCGTTATTATTTTCGTCCTCTCGCACACGGCAGCGTTAATCGAGTTCGTCCTTAGGTACACACACGCGCTGCTAACTTTTGCGCTTTTCCCCGCGCTCTGTCCCCTTGATTTCTCCCAAGCCCTATAGGGCTAGCTTCGCCGGACGTTCACCCAGCCGCTCCTTTCTTTCTTCATATTCTCTCTTTCTTCGCGTGGCCGTGTACATGCTTTTCCCGGGCGCTTCAGTTTTATTGCGCTGCGTGCTTGCGTCGTTGACAGAGTTGAGCCAGGCCAGCGCCGTTTGATCATTATCGAGCGAGTTAAGGGGGCCCCGGCTTGCTGGCGGCGGCGCGATTTCGCGGGGTAATATAAGTTGCGAGCGCAGCCGTGTTTATGGAGCTGTAAACGGAGCCGGGAGAGCGCTGTTTTTGGGTTTGATGTTTATTTTGGAGCCCCCGCGATGCTAAATTTAAATGTCCCTTTTGGCCTTTCGCGCTGCACTTTGCCAGCCGCGGGGGCGAACGAGGTGGGCTTGATGAGGGTGTCAGTCGTTGCTTTTACTTTACGCGCTGATGTTAAAACTGTTGGCTAAACAATTAATTAGAGGATGGATTGCGTTTTTATGTAAAGCGCCTTTTTTTATGGATGAGGACGGGTCGTTGTTGAATTAAAGGAATTATGCGGATGTCGCTTGGTGATATGCTTAAGGGTCGTTCATTTTCTTGCATTATGCGGGGTGTATATTTATAACCGTTTAAAAATTAGAGCAGACATTCACGAAGATAATAAAAATAGTATTATTTTATTGAGGCCGTCACAGTTATATTATAAAATAATGATCCTAAGTAAGGCAGCTTGACTGCTTTTATTCTTAGTTTCAGCCAACTTTTTAAGCTTTGCCTATTTTTATTATCCTTGAATAATAATTAATGTAAATTCTATAAACCTACTTAATTTTTTTAGATTTCTAATATTATATATTCAGTCGTCAGAATAAACATTTAAAGATCATCGTTCCCGTTACAAAATTAAAAAACATTCTCTCGTTTTAAAACAACTTATTGATTCAACCCATCGAATATTAACCCAACAAGACAGCAGAGAATACTAAGCATTAATATTTCACAGTCCACTCCGTTCGTATTTTAGCAGCTTCCCAACTTTGTTTCACTTGAAAAACAATCTTCATAATTATTCAAGCGCGAATTTAAAAATGTATAAATTTCATCAAACTCCATACCACACCCAGCACCTCGCCTCCAGCGCTTCCTAATCAACTTTTTCAAACACGCGCCACCTGCCGCAAAACCATCCCCCCTCCCGCCCTCCCCCGATAATCGCTCGACTCTCTCAATCGCAGCGTTCAGCCTAAAACGCTCGCGATTGATCCCCGCATAATACACGCGCCGCTCGGCTTTCATCGCACACGTCCGACGCTCTACCCTAAATACCCCGTTCCGCTCTCCCGCTATCTCCTGCTCGTGCTCCTTTATATACCTGCGCACACCCCCTTTCATCTCATTCATCCGCGCGGCGCAGTCGGCTCGTATAACAAGTACACGTATTTCCTCTTTCGCGAGCGAAACGCTTTTTAGTCTCGATGATGTAGGGGTACTTGTGTGGGTGATGTCGTGAGCGGTGACTTGAAGGGTTTGTGAATTTTTGGGATTTTATATGGTTTTTGACGAATGGTATTGACTGAGCTGGATTATTTAAATATGAAGGCAACGAATGTTTCTTACGGTGAGGTATATTTGCAATCGCAACTCGTAACTTCATGAAACAATCTGCCTTGGTTATATCGCTTGTGTTTTGCGGTGAAATTCAATTCAAATTCTGGAAACGTATAATCAAGATTGGTAACCGTGGAACTAACTCGCCGGCCTCCAATTCAAAAGCCTCGGGAATTGATTTCCCAGCCGGGCGTTTTCCTGGGCTTTTACCCGTTACCGCCTTACTAATTCCCAGCGCCGCGAGTAAAGAATTCAATATTAACCCATCGAATTTCGAGCCTTAAAATAAAACATCCCGTTCGATCCCTCGGCGCAATTTTTCAAATCACAACCATCCCATTACCTGGCAGCGCTCCAGAATATTACACCTAACCCAGATCCAGCCCCGACGCGGCACCAGCCCAGAGAGAGAGCCGACAGGGAAAAAATCCACCTCTCGCGCCGCATAAATTTCCCCCGGCTGCAACTCGAAAATTCCGCGCTCGTTCATTTTGCAATTCAAAACAACGCCCTCTCCACCGGGCTTACCCCTTAAAACTCCTCCGCCGCAGCTGACCCCCTTAAAGACTGCTCGTTAAAAATTTCGCGCGCGCGCAGCATTATAAAATACATCCAGCATCCAGCGCGCTCGCGCCGACGCCCCAAAACAGGCCAATATCCCCCCCTTAAAGGGGGTGGAATTCGCCATTGTGCCCCGGGAGCCCTAAGGGGAGGCTACACCTCCACAATGGTCCGTCCTCTCTCCTTATCCGATCTGTAAATCGTGCCTTTTGTCGAGTGTCCGCGCGCGAGTCCGGGATTGCGCTCGCTTTATACGTATATATAACCGAGGCGACTGCCGCCATCGAACTCTAATCGCTCGCTTATTAAAGTTGGGCAGGGGCTTTGGTAATGACGAGCTGGCTAGGCGGGCCGGGTTTTGCACTTGAGCTTGGCGAGGGTGGCGGCTTGATTGAGGAAGAGAGCCGGCTTTTTTTGGGATCGGCTTTATGGAAGGATTATGCGATTCGCTTAGTCAGCCGGGAGCGCCGATTGGACGGGAGGGTTTTTATAGCGCTGGACGTTATTCGTTTTTGCCGGCGACGAATTAACAAGCGGGATCCTTGTTATTTGTTCGATGGACGGTTGGAATGGTTGTTATAAAATTTAAATTAAGGATTGATTGTCTGCGAATTTGACGTAAGCTGTATGGATGGTTAAATAGTTTATTGTAAAAACTTTTTATATTCTTTCGCCGATAGGAAAATTAGGAATGAAAATTATAAAATTATAAATTCTCGATTCGAGCATCAATTCACGGAACTTTAGCCACTCAACTAGACCGATAGAGAGAGAAATAATCGTAGCCAGCTCGCGCATGAATATTCCGGCGAGCGTTCGCAAAACTCTCCCTCAATCTATGTGTTCCCGGACAAAAAGCACACACTCCAATCAATAAACCATCATCCATAATCAAACGCTCGTCAGATTTCGCGCCATCCCCCGCCCCCTTTCCCCAAAGCTCCGAGATACAGAGAGAAGGATATAACTCTCGCTTGGCGCACTACTCCCCCGAAAATCCATTAAACCCGAATTCCCGGAATCTCTCATATAATAACGGGCCCCGCGTCCGCGTCTCGGCCTAATCTCCTCTTATATCCATCGATGTCCCCTCAGAATATAGGCACTCAGGCTCTACTCCTAACCCTCTCTGTGTACTCTACTCTGCCGGCGAATGTAGGGGTCGGCGCAATATATCGAAATGAAAGCTCGTGTAACCGCTTCGTGAAAAAAAAAGATGAAAAATGAAGGCGAGAGCGGTGCACGAGTGTTTTTTTTTCTTTTTCGAGTAACGAGGCTGGTGGATTCTACATGGAGCAATCGTTGCGGAAGTGAAGTGGGTTGTGAGAGTTAGTTAGAGGTTGGAACTTTAATGGAGAATTAGAAAGTGTATAAGTTTTAGGTAATAATTAAAATATAGTTATGTATAATGGGCGTCTTACCATAGTCGATTTGTTCTACTTACTCGTTCAAACATGGACTTATATTTCTTGCAGTTGTTCACAATCAAGTTTTAAATTTTATGTTAATTTGACATGACTAACTACGGAAACTTTTATATTCTCCAACTACAAATATACAATGGGAATAAAAAGAATCTTATTTACTGATTTAGTTATAAGATTAGGATTTACAAGCTCGTTTTCCGGAAAACTTTTTATATAAGCAATCAAAAAGTCCATCCATCGTTCACGTTAGACTATTTGACTTTTATTGCTTGCTTTATACAAGAGGTATTCTTTTTCATTGAAATTCGTAATTTTAACTGCCATTTTTATTGTTTCCACAGGAATAAAAGATGGGTTTTTCTATTTTTTTACGATACAAACAATATCTTTTATACGATTTTCTTGTACCTTTAATAAAATTTTTTGCCGCTACTTCCATATTTACAACGCTGATAGCAAAAAATATTTTTTAAAAAAAATCTTGGTATTCATAGTAAAAATCGAAAAAAAAAAATAAAAT
>JAPYZA010014533.1:0-11952 GCA_030522685.1 Eupelmus azureus | reverse complement strand
TAATTAGTTCAACAATCTCTCCTTAAACATTCTTCTACTAAGCACAATACAAAACAATTTTCCATCACCACAACAGATTCCTTCGCCGTCTGTTGGATCGATGAGCGGCTGAAGCGCGAGGTCAGCTGCAACCACCTCAATCCTAAGCTCATCATCAACGCCAACGTTACTGTCGACGTCGGATATGAGCCGAAATACTTGGAAATGTATAACACGCCCCAGGGCGGCTTCCTCATGCTGACCGTGAGCTGCTCGGACGACGACTGCCTCGAGCACGAGAGCAAGGTGACGAGGTTCGACGCTTTCGGCTTCTACGGCGAGTTCACCAGGTTCAAGGACGAAGGCTGCGCGCCCATCAAGGCGCAGAGGTTCACCTTCTACGAGGAGAAAGGCAGTCTCTGCCTGTTCTACGCCTGCGACTGGAAGGGGAAGCTGGCACAGAGAGCTGATAACACTGTCAGAATCAAGTGCCTGCGATGAGATCATTGCAATGGATGGATATATCATTTGTCTTAAGATAGTTGCAGGGCTTATATTGGTAAATTTTCAAGGCTTTGAGCATTAATCGTCAAGAGTTGAATATCAATTCTTTCATCTTAACGTTTTATGGAAAATATTTGTATGGCACATTTCATTTTTGAAGAAATAAACATTCATTTATATAACGTTTTGTTAAAAATAATTAATTTATTCTTTAAACATACGTTTTTCTAAAATTATTATAATGAAAAAATATACTAATTTTGAAGATTCGAGTTTTAATTGATAAATTAAAATAATTATTACAAATTGATCAATATCCTTGAATTTTTCATGGTTATACACATAAAAAAGTAATTAAAGCAAATTTGGAAAGGTCATCTTAAACTTCTATCTTTGCTCGATAAAATCGAATCAGTTCTATCGAATTAATATAAAAAATGTTTAGCCGCGCAGTAGGCGCTGAGCGATCAAAGAGTCCGGAATGATTTTATTAGCTCGCTAGAGTTTAATATGCTCTGAACCAGCAAACAGTGTAGTTCAAAATAAAGTTATTGAAGTGAAGAAAGAATTTTAGCGATCCGGATACTATTCTAGATTCTTAGTACGTAAGTACACTATTTTAGTAGTTATGTGGTATCTTAGGAGTAGGTGGTATTTAAATTTAAAATTTGTTTAAAGGATAATACCTTAAATAAACTATTCGAAAGAAATAAATAATTTTAATTCTTAATATATATGATTTACTTACTAAAAGAAAATTTGTATAGGTAATTATTTTTTATGAATCCTATTACATTTAAATAAAATAAATTTAAATAAATTACATTTAAAATAATAATTAATTAATTTATTTATTATTATTTTATTAAATATTTATTAATTTATTTATAAATTATTATATATGTATCAAATATTTATTAAATATTTATTAATTTATTTATGAAGTTTATATTACACATACGCTAAAAATATTTTTTTTTTAATTTTTTATCTCCTAATTTTAAACTATATTTGTTTGAAAAAGTAAAAAGTTTAATCAACTTTACTTAAATTACTTTTTATATAACAAAATTTAAATTTTAATACGAATAATAACTCTAATGACAGTAAATTTGTTTTTGCAGAGATAATTTAATTATGAAAATTGAAATTAAATGAAAAGGCAAGGATATTTGTTTCGAATAAATATTTTTATAAAATACTAAATTTTAACTTATATTTTTAAATTAATTAAGGACAATGTAAGTAAGAAGTTAAGCTGTTTTTTGCTCAACAGTAATAGGAAGTATTATGTTGTTTTTTATATTTGGATTATAATTTTTTATAATTTTTAAAACAATGCTTTAAATACAATTTTTCGTAAAATGTCTATGATAATGTGATAGTGCTAAATTTGCAAATAATTTTAATCGATTTGAACCGTATTTATAATTTAATTAAAATGACTACTAAATATTTATTTAATTAATAAATGAATAACTAAAATACAATATTATTTTTTTTTCTTATCCTGGAAGATTCACTGATAAGATTCCAGCTCAAAATGTAGTGGAAATCTGAACATGTTTCTAGGAAAGGTGTAGTCATGTCAAATTGTTGTTTTAATTGGCATAATCCCTTGATGGGATCAAGTTTTACTTAATTGAAAAAATTTTATGATCAAATAACATTATTTAATTAAATTAATCTGCAAGATTAAGAAATACAAAATAAACAAAACTTAAACTTAAATTATATAAATTGATCTCTTCTTTTCAGCAATTAAAATCATTCCTTTGAACATGAGCTGGTCTTTGAGACTCTTATTTCTCTTAACTCTTTACGTCAAAGTGAGGTCTCATCCTCTTATTACTGATAATTCAACGATAGAATGGAAAGCCGATCTAGGAACTCAGTATCCAGGGATCACACCTTTGTTCGCCAAATTAGGAGACAAGGTGGCGATCGGAACAATTTTGAAAAACGAGAAAACGTTTCAGATTGACCTTCGCACATTTACAATTTTGGGAGAGCAAAAAATGCTCTGCAGCATTCCTCTGGTATCTAGGATGGACAAAATTTGGGAGTTAAGGATGATTAGCTTGTCAGAATCGATAGTAATCGTTTCGTTCCTTTATAATGACCAAACTATAAACGAAGGAGGCATTAGAATTATCACGATTGACACTTCTGATTGTCAATATTATTTTGACGAGGATGTCATTTACAAAGATGTACATTACATTTATTTTACACCGTACGCTATTGTACCTTATAAGAATAATGATTATAACATTTTCATTAAGAGCCCGGTATGTGAAGAAGGAATCTGTAAAATTAACCTTAATGCGAAGGCTGGAGGTATTGATCAGGTATAGAATAAGTAAAGTAAGAGTGAGAAATGTTAGACGAGTAGTAAGATGCATATTGATTATAATTACTAAAATAATTATTATATAGTGAATATTATTAAATTAGTAATTATTAAAGTTTGTCCCATTCAATAGACGATTTTAAATAACACAAAAGACGATGTTCAATAAATCGATTAATGATCATAATAAGTAACACATTCGCCACTACTTCTCTAGGTTTTTACAATTTCCACGTAATATTTATTATTCCTTTTTAGATTTTCTTTATTTTTATTAAAAAATATTAACGCTCGTCAACGTTTTATATTTTTTTAATTTATCCAATATGTATCAATTAAATTAAGACGTTTGTCGACTTAATCGATGTTTTCCAATCATTCTTAAATTACCTTGCTTTAACATCTAGCGGATTTCTCTCGGATTTCCAGATTGAACATAATTAATGCACTAGAAAAGTAAAACTACCTAATAACTTTCTACAATTTATTAAATCATTAAAAATATCATTTATAGTAAAATTATTAAACCAAATTTTCCTCTCTAGAACGCAATAAGCTCGTTCACGAAGGACGACGACGCTTTGTCCTGGACCATCATCCCCGTCGATCCCAACTCACCCAGCTCCGGTTTCTACTACATCTCGACGCCCAATACCGAAGAACATCCCGGCTCCAAAACCAGCCTCTCGCTCTTCACCTCCAACGGCACTCTCCTAAAATCCATCCAACTCGACTCGAAAGCAGAAGACTCGACCTGCCATTCAAATGCCCACGCTCACCTGGGCTACTGCTACGTCGCCGAGAAGTCGGTAAACGTCAGCTGCCTGCTCCTCGACTCGGACCTTAAGGAGAAGCTGCGCGTATCGGTACCAGTTTGCCTTGGCCGTGAAAACTGTTGGGTAAACAAGATCTCGATGCTGAACGCGCCTGGCGGTGCTGGCTTTGCTCTGCACGCTATGGCCTGTCTGACTCGGCATTGCGAGCTGCACGAGACTCTAGAATTTGATGTCGAGGCAGACGGTGAATTGTCAGAGCCTGTGCAGTTTCAGAGCTCCGAGGCTCGCTGCTTTCCGCGCAATGATTTCGGTATTTTTGAGGTGGATGCAGAACTGCGCTGCGACGGTGCGCCTTGCCTGAGGAAACAGAGTGTCGAAGACAAAGTCTATGAAGTTTCGGTCAGCGCCAAGTGTGTCAAGCGGAACGCGTGATTCTGCGAGGATGAGGATTTGGTGCGTGGGAGGTTTTGGATCATTGTTGTAGGATGCTTGTTGGTTTGCAATTAGAAGTGCCATTTTTGTTGGCTGACGCGACGAAAAGATTTGGAGATTTGAGATAAAATTTCTGTATTGTAGAGATTGACTATTCCGAGTGAGTTTTTGTTTTGAATAAGAATAAATATTTCTGTTTAATCCGATAGGTATTTATTCTTCCCTGTGCTACTGGCTTTACAATTCAAATTGCAAACATTAATCTAGCATTTTTACTAGCGATTGATACTTCCATTATTTGCCTACAACAATTATTTACCTGTAGCACTACCTTTTAATTAGAAATATAAATAAAAAAACTCAACAAAAAACGCAATTTTTTACAACGTTAATAAAATCAATTCCGGAAACAATACGCCAGCGACAATTTGCGAAAAAGGGCAAAAAGAGCTTTAGGAATAAAAAATATATAAGCTGAGCAACAATTTACATTTTTTCAATACGCAGATTAATTGAAAGTGCGACACGGCGAAGCCCGCGTAAAGACCGTGTCGCGCCCGCGCGCCTCTAATAAAAGTGAAAAAGCGTGAGAAAGCGAGCGAGCGAACCAAGCAACGAATTTAGCGCCATGTACGATGATGAAATTAACGGGGCACTAGCCGCTCCATGAATATGAAACATCGGCTTGGGCGAGGCCGCGTCGCGGAATTAAAATCTTTTGCGCTCGACCCTCCGTAGTAGCAGCAGCAGCAGCTACCCTCATTTCGCGGCGTTTGAATTTTCCAAGGCGCGCGCGTGCGAGCTGTGTGCTTCTCTTGCGTGGCTGCTGGTCGCTGATTGGAAAAAGCGCGTTCCTGACTTTTTAATAACGTCGCGCAAAGAGCTGATAGAACGACGGCCGCATGAATTATTTATTATTAACGTAAATTTATTTTGGGAATTGATTTTAACGGGCTTTTTCAGAGGCTCGTGTTTTTTCTCTTTGCTTTGAGGTCGATGGTTTTTTTTTCGATTAAAGGATTTGGTAGCTGGTATAATTTGATCGTTGTATAAGTGATGTCAAGCAACGAGGTGCTTTAGGGAAGCCTTTTTGGCTTTGCGTCATAGTCTCATAAATTTGGGCCTTGTTTTAGAAAATCGCTTTACAAGGTTATATGCGAATGAGGTTTTTCATGAATTTCTTAATCTTGTGCACGTGGTAGAAAAATAATGGCCTGTATGTATCTTATGCCATTACTTAATAAAGATAAAGAGAAGCTCTTTCGAATTTTCATCTTCGTATTAGAAAATATCTTCGTAACGATATTACATATTTCATTGCGTCTTATCATAAAAGCTTGCTTTAAATTTCTAAAGAAGAAAAATATAACTGAAGTTTATAGCAGCACAGACATTGACGTCAGGTGACGAAAATCTCTGTCCTTTCAAAAACATCTAACTTCTTAATTTGATAAAGTACGTAAAACTTTAATACTTAACTTAAATTAATTATAGCATTACATTTTATGAGAATTTACGATAATAAATCATTAAAAGGTTGTTGAAAAATCTTTAGAATGTTTAGGCTGTAATAAATAAATATTAATGACAGTTTATAATAAAATATATGATTTCGATTGCCAGCCATTTTTGTTCATTTAAACTTCCTATAGAAAAAGAGGTTAAATCTGATTATTACAGAGCATTGAAATGTACTATACCTTTTAAAATTATATTATAAAAATTAGAATATTCTAAGCTATATCTTTTTTCTCTCGTATTTCTGAATTGTGCTCTTTCCGTTTGAGATTTTTTAGCTACAGCTTTTTATACCTTTTCCGCAAATAAAAATAAATAATGTACAAGTAAATACTGTCATTAAAAAGAAACGTTCATAAAAAGCAAATTTAATTGAATAAATTAATTTAAAATAATACTTCAATCAGTCATCAATAATTTAATATAAGATTGAAAAAAAACGAATAATACCGATAATAAATAAACAAAACGAAACCTGCTTTAAAGATATATTATTGCACATCATTAATGACAAAAATAAATAAAAATTTCCCTGAACACGTGTGCCTGAAAGTGTCATTAATTTGATGTATTATAAGTCAAATGAGGTGTATTCAGAGGAGAAAAAAAAATAAAACGTATGCCTAGCAAAAATTGCTCTTAATAAACCCATAAAAGCCCACCAAAGTAATAATTACCTGGTAAGAGAGAGAAAAAATTAAACGTTACGCGCACAGGCCGACTCGAGCAAAAAAAAAGAAGGTAATCAGCATCACGCGCAAAACAGAATTGCCGCTCGCGGCGTGAGGAACTGCGTGACTGTATAATGGATTCATAATTCTCAAGTATTTTAGCAAACGGCCCGCACTCAAAGCTGATACGATAATAATCGTTTAGATGAGTGATATAAAAGGAATAAGATGAACGGAAAGAGAAAGGATTTCCGTTAGCTCTCTAGAGCAGTTGTGCCATACAACTTTACGGGTATCCTTTGGAAATGAGATCTCAAAAGATCGATACTCGATTGGTTGTATTTATTAAATAAGTATAGAAATAAAAGATGAAAAGTTGTCCAATATCACTTTACAGTTATAATATTTTTGGAATTGCTCGCTATTTTCACTCTAAAATCTTCTAATTTCAATCCACCCCAATAAATCATTGAAAAGTACCAAAGCAATTACGCAAAGAAAAGAAAAGCAGAAAAAAAGGAACGCCTCCTGAAAACCATCCATCTACGCAAATCGTTTAAAAGCACTCGAAATCAAAGAATAACTTTCAACCGCCCAAAGCCCATTTCCCCTCAATCCCGGTGAAAAAAAAAAATTCAATCTCCCTTATCAAAACGTCAGCTCTCCCACTACCAACGCGCCGCCAGCAATATTCCAAGACTCTCCCTCGACCAGCAACTGCGCGCCTCGTAAAGTTTCATTTTTACAAGCCCGAAAAGCTAGCGAATAGCTTCCTGTATTACGCGCAAAACCGTCCGAGGGAATCTCAGCAAGCTACTCTCAGAGCTCTGCACGCGCGTCGTCATCCTGCAGGCCGTCGATTAATTTTCACTCTCGCCAGGCGGCAATTAAGTCGATCCGGACGGAAGAGATCGAATTTCGCGTTAACGACCGGCCGAGCCGCTAGCTGTATGTACGCGCGTGCGCCTCTCCGCGCGTATGTAGGTGCAGTATATGGCTGCGAGCACACTTTTACCTTCGCTCGGCTGAGAAAAAGAGAGAGAGAGAGAGAGAAAAGGAGAGTTCTAGAAGGTGCGCGTTCTGCTCGTGAGCTGAGCGAAGGATTAAGGCGGCCAGTTGGGGGAAGTTGCGAAAAAGATTGGCTTGGCTTGCTTCTGGGATTCGAGTTTTACGTGTTTACTGGGCTATGGATTTAGAGTTTGTAATTTTTTTTTGTTTTAAGCATAATGTTAACGGGAGAGGTGAATGATTTGACTGGTATGGATACGCAAACGGTATATTTAAACATAATTTATTGAGTTCTCGGGAATAATAAATTAAAGCTAAATATACAGGTGATTATTTTTAAGTATAATTATATGTAATTTCAATTAAGTTAATAATCAGCTGATTATCTTAAAACATTTTTATAAATATCCCGATATTACATACAACCCGATAACACTGTCTCTGTAACTGAATTAATAAATCTCATGCTTCAGAAAAACTTTTGTTTGTCATTTTCATTTTTTATAATAATGATAATCTAATTATATACTATAAGCCTAAAAAAATTTTATTTGATTATTCGAAATAAAATAGATTAAATTCGAGGTGGCACTTTAAGAAGACAGTGTACGTAACACACCTTCCTCAATTTGCACGTACATATGCGGACACGCGCCAAAATGAATGGATTTTATATGGACTCGGGAACGAAAGTGATATGCGTAACGCCCAAAAATTTCGGTTGCTATTCCGGTTTTCTTTCGCGGTCTGCGCGTGTTATGTCACGTTATGCAAGCTAAATTTGAATCAAACTCTAAAGAGACTTCACCTAGTGAAAAAGTCATAAATATGCGTTACATGTAAATCAAGTATGGTTTTATTTAAATGGGTTTTTAAAATTAGCTTCGATAAACATCAATCTGCCTTGGAGTTAATTAAATAATCAAGAAAAGAAGATTTCTAATGTGTCTTACAAAATTCCACTTGGCGTAGAACCAAAAGACACTGCCTACAATGCGATATTACTCTGATAAGATGGGCCATTTTGTTTGGTAATGTATTACAATTTTAAACAGAAAAAAGTGCTGTTATATTTAAAGAATCCCAAGAACGCAAGATAAAAAGCACTCCAATTACTAATTATATCAAACAATCAAGATTGCGCTGTCTATGTCCTTAGTAAAGTTTTGTGTAAGAATTATTACATTATTACGTTTAAAATAAAGTTTCATGCATTCCTCATTACTTAACGTATTCAATTCCTGCTCATTGAATCATTAATTTTTACAATGTAATTATATAAAACAAAGAAACAATCAAGGAGGCATAAAATTGAAAAAACGAGCGGAGCACAATTTTTGCTTACGAAATTCATCGCAGGCTTCAATATTGTTTGAACGACCCGAGCAAAATAAAAAATAAACGCGCACTTATGATAATGGACATTATAATGCGAGCGCGGGTTACGCAGGGGCAGAATATCATTTTACTTGCGAAAGTAGCGGTTACTCAATTCGGGCTATGTACTATCGATTACGCTAAAAAAATTTTTTCTCGTCGATTTTGTGAAAGGGCAGCCGCATAAGGTTCACCTTATAAGAACAAAGGTTCTCGCTCGGTAGAGAAAGGAAGGAGAATGTTAATCGCGAATTTGAACGGAAATGAAAGGACTATACGCCCGTCGGATAAGCTGACCAGTTTCGACGAAAGAACGGGGCGAGTTTTCGGCTCGCTAATTTTTATTTTGGATTACAAAATCCAGCCCGCGTGAAAGTAATGCGCTAAGACGTTTAAGAACTTTGAATTCGCACTTTTCGTCCTTTTGTTTACATAATTCCCCAAAAAGTGATTGTGACCAAACGGACGCGATTTGCAAATGTGTGAATGTCACTTGTTACTAATTGCATAAATTTTGACTTTGCTTTTTCTGGCCTACTTATTACGTAAATACTACATTTTCAGGATTTAAGTGAATTTGTTCAACAAAACGTAGCAAAAGTGTTTTGCGGTTTACGATTGCATAAACTTTAATGATTTTCATATTTTTTAAACAAAAGTATTAAATTATTTTATTTAAATTTTATGTTTTATGCAGATATTATATTTTTTTCTCAATTTTATAATATTTTTCTTTATAGTTTAGACTTTTTAAAAATTACTTGGTAAATTATTTGTTTCTTTTTTTTTTATTAATAATACATTCAAACAAAGAAATAATACTAACAAAGAAAGAATAATGAAATGCTTGCAAAAAAATCTACACTGTGCAGAAAAAAAAAGTAAAAACATGAAAATTATACGAGTCTATTAAACTTAATTAAATTGGATTTTTGAAAAGAAAAAAAAAACAAAAATACCTTACGCAATACGAAATGTGAGAGTGACTTTTATGACTATATTATTAGTGCCGGGCTCTCTAGCATGCTCTCACGTAAGTATATAGTTTTCCGACTTTTATGTTTCTTAATTAGCGTGTGCATAGTTTTTATTTTCTAAATAATCCGCTAATCCGTTTTTTACATACACCGCGCGAGCTTCCCCGCAAAAATATCCGCTGCGCATGTATCTCCAGGTTGATTTCCACGTTTTCAAGCGTTACGTAAAGCTAGGCGCTCGATCGAAAAAGCAGATAAGAAAAAAAGAGCAGAAAGCCAATCGATATAGTAAACAGCAAAAATTGTCATCTGCAGGAATTTCTAAAAGTGCATTTGAAATGAGCCGCGATATATAGTGTTTAGCATATTATCTCAACCGTGACCTACGCCGACTCGCCAGGCGAGTTTATTGACTCATAATTTTTTCTCTTTCATTATACAGCCAACGCTCGGTCAGGTTCACTCGAGACGCGAGCGGAGAAATTGTATCGCGTAAGACTCGTAATATAAAATTTTCTACGCTACGGCAGGATAGAATTGCTAATGGCTACGATATATTTAAATGCATAACTTACATTTTTCCGATAGTAATTCAACATTTTTCTTTGAACATAGTCATTTGCAAAATGTTAGTTTATCCAAACCGGATTTTTAAGATAAAGAGAAATTTTGCATAATTTAGAGTGATATTATTAGAATAAAAAGAATTACTTAAATTATTAAACTTTATTATTGCTTGTAAAGTATAACTTTTACAAAAATACTGTTAAGTTGTAGCAAAAATTCATATAGCTAGATAAAATAAAATATATTACAAGAAAATATTTATACTTTCGTTTATATACTACAGTGATATCCATCTAATAATCTTTTTATGTAATTTCATCGATTCTTATATGATTTTGGAGGAAAAGAAGTTATAAAAATTGTGAACCAATAGTTTGACTATTAATGGGAAAATAAATTACTTTACACATGTCTTATTGCATCATAATTTCCAAAAATCATTTCTTTATTAGAGGGATAATGTTTCAAAATCGAATTTTTTTTATAGAGATGTATCTGCAACAGACAATTTATAAGATTTTCACAATCATTAAATATATTTGAATAAGCTAATAAAACGGGAAAAGAGTGTATATAGTACATTAGAGACGTTAACTTCAAAAGATGCGGAATGGACATTTTATGATACAATCAAATGCATCTAGATCAGAAACAACTTTAGAGTCTGCAAAGAATTCTTTTTTTTACAACTTCCTATATGTATATATAGATGAATATATTTAAAGTTATATAAAACTCTAAAATAAAGCTTAAAAAGTGGCAAAAAAAATTGGAAAAACCACATAAACACCCGCAAGGCAAATGGTCTTATAGCTTTCTTTGCATGCACTCCTCGTATAAGAAAGATTTATATTACGTGATGAGACTGTGCTCAGTTATTACTGGAATGTAAAAATTAATTTTTCCTTCCTTGAAAGGAGGAAGTTTTTTGAAATACAGTACTTATGTGGCTATACTATGTACATGTTATTCTAAACATAATAACGCGCAGAAATCAATTTATATATACAGCAAGTTGATTGCATATAAATTTAGTTGAAAATTGTCTTATTAAAAATATATTTGAAAACTTTTGTATTTATCAAGATCAGTGATAAGTTCTGGGATCTAAAAATTCATTTCTAAACTGTAAATTTAGAAATAAATAACAAAATCATTAAGGAGTTTAATTTTTATCAATAATTTGCATAGGACAATGATTGCAATTAAGTACTCTCTAAAAGTTAAGGAGTAAATCCATGTCCAAATTTACTCCTTAGCGAAATTTACTCCTCATAAGGAGTAAATTTTGTGAAATCAAAAAGTTTACTCCTTATAAGGAGTAAATCTTAAAAAATAAAAAATATATTCCTTACAAGGAGTAAATTGTATAAAATTAAGAAATTTACTCCTCATAAGGAGTAAAATTTCAATTGTTTTTACTCCTTACGAAGAGTGAATTTCTTCAAACTTTCAAACTTTTTGATTTCACAAAATTTACTCCTTATGAGGAGTAAATTTTAAAATATACTCCTTATGAGGAGTAAATTTTAAAATATACTCCTTATGAGGAGTAAATTTCGATAAGGAATAAATTTGGACATGGATTTACTCCTTAACTTTTATAGAGTAGATACCGTTTTTTCGGAGAGTTTAAAAAATTTCTATTATACATTCGTAGCTTAAAATAATAGATGTATTTAAAAGGTTTTGATTGAATAATACTGAGTTAAAGCTCAAGTAAACCTAATTTTTGAAGTCGCTTAAAACACGATATGATAGCGATTGATAATGCAATTTTCCGACTATCG
>JAPYZA010014530.1:0-17074 GCA_030522685.1 Eupelmus azureus | reverse complement strand
TTCTATTCAAAGGATTTCTAGAATTTCTAGATAAGTGTCATTTTAACATTTCTTGACCAGAAATTCTGCCCAGAATCTGGTCAATTTTCCACGAGGGATAAGATGTAAAAGACATTTCTATTATTTCTTTAATTCTAAATCATTCTATGTGGAAAAACCAAGTATAAACTTATTGATTAATACTATTAATAATTAGATTCGTTTTTTATAGTATATATAAATGATCTCCTCAGGATTATATATGATCATATGGAATCATATGCTAATGATACAGTAATTATAAGTACAGTGTCAACTTGGGAACGGGCAGTAATAAAAATGAATAACTAACTATCCAAGCATAGTGAAATAAATAGAGGGAGAGTGAGCGAGATAGAGAGAGAGAGAGAGAGAGAGAGCGCGCGCAGAGAAGGAGAGTTCCGTCGAGAGGCCGCGGTCTGACTCTTTCTTATAATGAAAGATGTCGTGAATAACTTTATTTCAACAAATTTTAAAAATTCAAAAGGCAATCAGAATTATGACAGAGTGTATAAGAGTGAGTATAAACTCAAAATCTGCGTAGTTGCGTCGCACCCCGCCGATTTACTGATTGAGGGCGACCGAAACCGTTTCGGCTGTATTCATTTTTCATTCATAAACCATGCGTTATGTAACTTTTAAAGAAATTATATTTTAAATTTTCTACAATAATTTAATGTATACTTATAATACATAATAAAGCATAAGTATTTTTAGGCACTCTCTCGTAATAAATCTGTGAGTATTAAATTCAAGTAATTAATAACAAATTCGCTAGCTCACCTTGATGAAACGCTTGGCTTTAGTCAGAAGACCAAGCGTCGTGTGTCTTGACGTCTCTGGACCTAAAGGCACCAGTACTTTCAGCTTCTCGAGGCAGTTCCTGAGATGAGCTCTCCTGTAACAAAAAAGACATGACAGATCAAGCAATTGAACGATGAAATTGCAACTCGAAAACTTGCTTCGCATAACGTGATATAGCGCTTAAAAGAAGATAAAGAGAAATTATATTGTCTCATTCGCGTGTTACTTTCCTGGATTTATCTAATCTTAGTACACGTGAATACAACGTACTCTTTAAAATTGTTCATACTATACTTTTATTGAAAACACAATATTACTAGCTATAAACATAGATAAATGGCTATGTCTCGCTTGCCTACATATGGATATGTAAAAGTACTAATAGATTTTTGAGAATCAAATGATCTTATTACCTATAGAAAGTCTAATCTTTACTAATCTTTTGTAAAAATCACATACTTAATTTAATTAAATACAATATTAGTTAAAATTATCTACAATCAGGACATTTTTATTTCACTAAGCATCAGGTCCGTTGAACATCTAAAGAATTGGCAATTTATAAATTTTATCCTCATGCCCTACCCACTCTGATTTCATCCCAACCCAACAAACAAACACATGCTATTAGAGATGTTTAATTATATATTTATACCCAGTTTATTACTCGCTTGCTGCACACGATATAGAAAATTCTGGAGAAGCAGCAGAACGCGAGTTATGTCACCCGCACGCAGCGCTCTAGATGAATATTATAGGCTATGTGCATGTAAGGAAGGAGGTATAAATTCAGCCATGTGCGAATATGAGAGCTCTGTGCTGGTTGTGGATAGGGAAGGAGAGAAAGCCTGGCCCGTTTTATGAGAAACAATAAGCCAGTGCGCTCGGGATTAATGACGTCATCAAACGATATTATGTCCTCGCTTACGTTCCTAACCCATCTACCTTTCGCGTTCTTTTTACTTCTAGACAAGGATTGATTACTAAAAGTAATTTAGTTTTTTTATCTTGATTGTCACTATTTAATTGTTAAAAAAAAATTTATAGATTAAGTAACATATTTACACAAAGATAAGTCATCTTTAAAACTGAAATACTCTGGTAGTCCAAAAAACGAAATATTTTGCATTACAAGAATTTTTTAGAATGAACATACATATTAACTTGATTTCTCAAAAATTTTGAGTAATGCTGAATTAACACGCTATATTTTAACAATCTTTGCTACTAGCATCCAAGTACTTTTATATGAAAGCGTACACGAGCTCGCGGTTACGTGCTACTAGCTTATATATTATAATTGTAATAAAACAGTGTATTACTCGTTTACAAGAACAGTGAACAAAGCAAAATATATGAAACCTCCGACGGTAAGCTATATTTTGTATTATATCTCTCTTGCTTTTTATAATTATACGCCAGGTAAATTTTGAATAAGCTGGGGATGTACGTGTTTATATTTTGCGAAATATTTTACACCTTCATTCTTGATTCCTGCAGCCATCACCCTTTCCTTATTCTTCAGCTTGATCTCTACTCCATCTCATTTTGTGTCTTGCTTGCAGCGTGCACGCGCGCGCGCGTATGTGATTCGCCACGTGGGGCGCGCTAAGGTTTTTTTTTGTATTCTACTGCGACTTGCGACAACAGCAGCGGCTGCAGCAGCCTTTGTTTTATGGATGCTGTGCCACGTCTCCGGGCCAGAGAGAAATTCATCCCGCGCCGAGAGTAATAAAATTGCAAGTCTTCTTCGTCTTCCTGTGCCCTCGACTCTTCTCTTTTTGTCATTTTTCTTAACTTATGCTGTCTCACAATAACCTTTTTCTACAGGCTTGTTTAGGATGGATTTTTGCTTTCGGCCGTGCTTTTGACTAGGTGCGCTACCAATAAATCATAATTTTTACGAGCACTTGTTAACGTTTGGCTTTTCGAAGTCGATTTAATTATCGCCAGCAGCCCTCTAGAAGGCGTGCTCTTGATTTTTATGATTTTTTAAATAGCACCGTGAATAATCATTTACTTGATATTCAGAGCCGAATTTTAGTTTGCATATTCATCGTTTAGATCTTCAATTTTTTAATTCATAGTTAAATTAAAATTTAATATCATAGATTGAATCTAATTCTTCTGTTATCGGTAGGAACCGAAGAGTTAAGCAGGGCAATTATGAGAAATGTTACATTGACCATGGCAAAGTTCATAGCAATGAACACGTCATTGTATTTGCCAGACTTAATCCTCAGAATGTTCATCGATGGTGATCCTAAAATTGGTGTAACGCAAAAGAGTACAATTCCCGTGCGAGACAATCCTTGTCGTAGTCACGCACAGTCAGCAACAATATTTACGCACGTATCAATGCGCAAGCATGTTTATTCCTAAAACATGTTTTGACTTAAACCCTTATTTGGTTAAGATTTGTAGTAGAGAACCCCATTAAAAGTGCAAGAAATAAATGCTTATTTACATAATAAGCCGAACTTGTTATTATGTAAAAAGTTAAATAAGATAAAAATCAAGTCAAACTTTTTATACATAATGAAGTGTTCGGTTTGTATAAATATACTTAAGCTCATTTCTTTCACTTAAAATTGTCTTCCAATAAATTCCAAATACTTTTTTTTACATTTTCTTATGACATGTTTTGCTTAAATGAGCTACATTCTGGACTACAGACCACATTCAAAGTAACGCCAAGACTTAGAAAGGGCCAAAGGATAATTTTGCAATGTTTTATCGAAATCCGTGATCCAAAGGTGGGATACCTACTCTTCCTGTTAGATAGCTATAACTACAACATCTATGGTTTCTATATAATCAGCGTACAATCAATTTATAATTTAAGTCTAGCAGATTTTTTGATATAATAATTGGCCAACTTTAAAAAGTAAAAAAAATATTTGTTGGCGCAAACAAATACACATCTTTCATAATTCTAATGGGACTCATATAAACACTTGATCAACTGTATGTCCAAGCATCCTTTCGCGCAATTTTACATCTAGAATAGTCGCAGAGAGTTGTAAGGTCGCATACTCGCATACATGCACATTTTCCCAAAGTTCGTGCGTGACTATCCGAGCTTCCCTCACATAGTCCGTGAATAATATTCGCTCTATATTGCGGTGTCGTAGAAAGAGAGATAGAGGGAGAGAGGGAGGGGGGATCTGACTTGCTTTCTGCATACTAATGGCAAACGCTCATAGGCATATCTTCTGTCTTTTGGATTTATATGGAATGGAAATATGAAAGAGCAGGCTATGAACAGAGAACGTGCCAATGTCCACTACGCTGTATCATACAAAATCCCTCTGACTTTATTTCAATCTTTTGGTATTTATCATTTTCGCAAATTATTCGTATTTTTTGCCAAATCTTCTATTTACTGAGAGTACGTATGTTAAATAAACTTCAAAAGAAAATAAAGTTAGTGCGATAGCGCAAATTTATCAAGTGCAATTTATCATTTTTAATTTATCAAGCATTGAATTGAAACTCTAGTAAAAAATACTTTGCTCATCTACATCCATAAAGACGAGAGCGCTGAAGCACTTATAGTAGAAAGCGCGTGCAAAATAAAACTGTTGCAGTGGCAAAAATGACAATACATGGGAATAGTAATAGAAAGAAAAGAAAAAAGAGAAAAAGCGAGAGAGAAAGAAAGAGAAAGAGCGTGAGAGAGAGAGAGGGAGAGAGAGAGAAAGAGCGAGAGAGAGAGAGGGAGAGAGAGAAAGAGCGAGAGAGAGAGAGGGAGAGAGAGAAAGAGCGAGAGAGAGAGAGAGAGAGAGAGAGAGAGAGAGCGAGAGAATGCTTCGCGGCGCTTTTGTTTAATTAAACTATGTCTAGCCCGGGGACTACTAGTAGGGGAAGGAAGAAAATGAGAGGCGGATTGAGCCAGAAACCGTCGTTGGGCCGCCGACGACGACAAAGGCATGTGGGGGTGGGCGAGAGAGCGCGCACATGCCTTCATTAGGACTTGGACCGACTCTACGTAATCCGAAATGGGGCAAGGCTAACTTCTATTATAACCCTCACTACCGCCGCCACCACCACTGCGGCAGCTTTCTCTCGCCCACTTCATTTTTATTTTGCATCTTATTTTTTTTATCTGTTGATCCTATTCAAGTTGAAAACCTAGCTTTCAGGCAACAATTGTTGATTAATGAAAATATTGATTTCATTAGTTAACACTGGTTATCTTCGCTAGGGTCGGCTTATCAATAATAACATTATGAAATTTTTCTTATAAAAACCAGAGAAGACAACAAAATCGTAAATTTTATTATTATTATATAAATAACGTTAATAAAAATTAAACTTACACAAAGAAATTATTTTTTATGCATATCGTTAATATCATATTTACATAAAGAGAATTAAAATAAATATAATAATTTCAAGGTGCAATGATTGAAAATACAGTTTTATTTACTAAATTACGAATATAATCCTTATATACAATGTATTGTAATCTAAAGTTAAAATTACGAGTGTGATATAAAATTTCATAAGGCGCAAGTGTCGGAGATTTTCCTGATTTAATCCAAATATAATCTAACGTTATAATGAAAGACGCGAGATATTCGAAATTGAGAAGACTTATCTCTTGCTTTGTTCGATAACACCAGGCTGTGATGGCTCGTGTCACTCGCTCAACAAATCTCCGACCTTTCACATCCTTATTAATTCCAATAATAGCCTTAATGATGATGAGCTTCACCTGCATCTACAAGATCCTTCAGGATCGGATACAAGTGTTGATGACTCAGGCCATGTAGTTGCTGGGACATGTAAGCATTGAGCGCTTTTAATTGCTTACAGGGCACGCGTGGGCTAGGCGGACTCTTCCAGTATTACTTGGTGTCACTAGCGTCTCATTTTTAATGCGCGACCAAGATCATTGCATGCCTTGTTCAAATAAAACGTTTTATAATTAGATGAAAAGAACTTAAAATTAGGTTTTGTATTATGGAAAAATGTTAGTTCCTTCGGGAATTACAAGCAGTTACATTAAATATAGTTTTGAAAAAATGGTTAAAAATTTGTTTTCTCTGAATAATTTTTTTAAAGATAATGTTTCAAAACTTGTTTTTACGTTATTTTTATTCCGCTCAGGTATGGAACAGTCGAAAAATGAAATTAAACCAAAAATATTGTTTGTTGTTTCTGTTACTATAGATCATATTAGAGCGCTATGATCACAATGATGAGTCATTTTTTCTATAGATATAAAATAATAATGCGACTTAACTTATTAGAGTAAGTAGTGCAAAAATGATACAAAAAGTTGTGTCGAAAGCTCGCTTAAAAGGAAATTCTTGCGACGTGACTCATTAATCAAATAGGAAAATCCAAACAAGTGCAATAAAGGGCAATAAAGGCAACACCTTTGGTAAAAGGGTCGGAACAGATGAGAAAGAGGCGGCCGACGCGAGGATTCGAAAAAGGCGCTAGTCGCCCGTATATGTATAAGCGTATACATATATATGAATAGACGAGCCACTTGGTCCAACATACGGCGCGCAACTTTTCTCGATTCCGGTATACGTGCTCGCCGAGTTTCCTCAAGTTTCCGGACTGTTCTCTCGTGCACCCCTATACTTTTTTCTTTGCTTATTCTGCACGCACCGAAAGAACCGATAGACCAGAATACTGCCATGTGCGCACTCCTACACAGGCACAATTGCATACGCTGTTAAAAATGACGTTACTTTTAACTCTTGTTCTTTACTTGCTTCATAAGTTGGAAGCTCACAGGCATCTTTCTGCTCGGAAGCGATTTGAGTTATTTTGCTGCTTTGAGTTAAGGGTCATGGAATTAATTGCACGACTAAACCGTGCCGTTTCAAATCCTTTTAAGTACTTGAAAATGTTTTATATAATTTGATAATATTAGAAAAAATGAAATCGTACTTTTTGTTTTTGTTGGGGCACAATGAAGCAGTTTTTTCGGGATAAGTTGACTCACCGAAAATTTTGTGTAAGCATGCCTGATTAATCTTTTTCATTTACCAGGAGACTGTCTCAGCTTCGGGTCATGGATCTTGATGAAACTTTGGGGATCTTTTTGGTATCCTATAACTAGAAGAAAGCCAAAGTATCAGGGTCTAACGCTGAGTTGTTTTGATAATAGAAGCATATCTCTTATTTCTTAATTATTCTGATTTCAGCGCACTAAGACACCAAGATATTCAAATGTACAAGCTTCTTTTTCTTCTAACCAATTTAGTTTTCTTTTGCACAACTGCACTTACCTAAAATCAACATTCTATAAGTATAAAATACAATATTTAATTTTATAAAACATTATTTAAGGCGGATTTTTAATAAAATTGTCAACTTACCTAAAGCTGCTACTCCCGTTATCGATAAAATTATTATATTATTTAAGAAACTTCTGGACATAATCATTAGTTTTTTCACCTGTTTCTTGTCGATTTTTACATAATTTTTCCAGATATAAATCTCATTTTAAACTATTTATCCAACTCAGGTTATGCTATAATAATCAACCAAATTTCAGCTAATTAAATTCTCAAATTTGCAGTTTACTTTAAACCCTGTTTCTGTTGCTACTACTACGGTTCTCGTTGCTGCTGTTGTTGCTGCTGAAGAAAATAAAGACCTGAAAATAATCACAAAATATCAATTTTTATGATTTTTAATTTAAATAATCATGCTAACCTAGCAATGATTAACAATACTTATCTAATATTTCAGTGATTAATTTCTCCCGTTACATCCTTCCAGTTGTAGTTTTTAATTTTTACCTAATTTAATTTAGCTACTGGTACATTTATTTTATAAACCGCAATGATTCTTCAAAGTCTAATTTTTCTAACGATCTACTTGACGTGACTTAATAGTAAAATATTTTAACTTCAACTTCTGCTTAATACAAGTTTTCTTTTCTCGTATAGCTAAAAAGATAACTTTTCCGAGACAATGTTTCAAACCTTGTTCAGACAATGTTTTCCGCCCAGACTCGTGGTTACAGTACCCACCTGTATATTTATTTTCAAACTCTCTTATCTATGCAAGTCAAGATAAAGTGAGCGTAATGGAGTGAGAGGGAGAGAAAAGGAAGGAGAAAAGTCGTCTCGTATATGAGCCAATGAAAAGATAAGGCGTGCGTTACATAAATAATACGCCCCGGAAAAGGGGTAAAAATGTACTCGGTTCGCTTGCATCTTAAAAACCGACGCGTGTGCCCCCAGCGAGCGTATTTAGCCACTACACGTGCGTAAGAACCTCAGGAATACTAAATAACAAAAGCGATAGTAGAGGGAAAAAGGATAAAAAAATTAAGAGTCTAATAAATTTCCTTATTACAGCGAAAGGCTTTTCAAGCGCACTTTATCAAATTACGACATTTTTTCTCTGAGGTGTGTACTACACATGCGCGTGCTTCGCTGTAATCTAAACATTAACTTAGTATTTTTCACTGCTTTATGTATACGATATACTTAGGAAGTTTCGTACATTTATCGTTATTTTTCATTTTATATCGATCCCAAAGTGCGTTAATTAGACATATCATAATAATTGCGACGGATTATCGAGTAGTCGTCCGTCAGCCTAAAAGCATGTAGGAGAGATGGAGAGAAATAAACAATTCTTCTATAATTATTTATATATTTTCTCTTTTGTTATAGATACCCACGGAGGCCGCTCCTGGCGATGTAAGAATGTTACTCCGTGCGCAAAGCTCGATTTCGTGCTAACCCGAATAAAAAGGGGCATGGCAAATCTTGCTTTGTACACATCTTGTAAAAATATTCGGTAAAAAACCGGTATAAGATAAATCTGAAATCTTCAGAACTTATTACAAAGCCGAGAAAGCTATAACTGTGACGGATGACCAAGTACTCGTCAGAATTAAGGCGCGCAATGATTAGCAAAAATGTCTGCGGTAGGGTGCTTATGGTGTTTTATGAGTGCTAAAGTATATATGTGTGTGAGAGCGGCGCGTGCCGCTGAGGATGAGCGAGAGCGGTCCCGACATGACTGTTTCTTCACACGCTGACAAGACCAGTTGTAAGTATTCTCGAAGGAATGTAAAGGTAAGTAAAGCCTACTCCAATCGCGAATCGGTTGCACGACTCTGCGAAAGACAGTATCTTTTGCTGCACTTCGACATCATCAATTGCATGTGCGTCGTCACTGCAGCTTTTTCATTAGCACGGCGACAAACTTTGGATTTTTAAGAGACCGCCCTCTGCGCGCTGTATACGTTAATACTAATAACGCCGCATAACATAATATATTACGTTTCTTAATATTCTAACACCAGTTTATGAATCGACAACTATTTGAGATAATTGTTTGGAATTCATACTGTAACTTTATCTTAGAACTATATTTTTTAGTCGTATTGGTTTGTAGAATGGTTACGATAGAATCCCTAGTTACAATTCTACGCTGAGGTAATGTTTAGTATGTGTATCAAAGTCTCGTCTTAACTAGAAGGTAATTTAAAAATATTCAATGAATTCTTAGAATCTATTATACTTGCAGATTTTTGCTTCAAAATCCTAAACTAAATGTCGTTTCGACAGAATTTCAATAAAGCAGATAATTTGGATAAAATCGAGAGAAAACAGTAACAGCTGAACTGCTTAGATATAAAAGACATTGTATTTATAGATTTTAGTTTTACAGTCCATAGGCAGTAACCAAGAAGACAGCTGAAAATGTGCTCAGCTCGTCTGAAGCTCGTGAGGAATATACAGGTAGAGTCTAGACGAAATTGAATTTAAATATGAATGCGCCGCGGAGAACTGTAGTGTGTACGCGCACACCCGCACGACGAGAAAGCGAATATATAACTTCGCTTCTATACGCGGATGGATATTAAGCATAGACCAGCTCTCCTCCCTTTTATACGTTACGTTCTCAGTGATAGCGGAGGCCGCAGCACGTGTAAGAACGATGGCAAAAGAGAGACAATTTCACGTAAAAAATTCTGTATAGAGCGAGTGTACAGTTAAGGCAAAATATTGAATTTTGATTTACCGTATGAGCGTGTATAGGTGCAGGCAATGCTGAGATGATAAATTATATATTCGGATATGAAAGCTCTAAAAATGATATATATCATCTACTTTCTACTACCCTGCCTTAGTACAAGGATGTAAGCTTAAAGGTATTTTTAATTTTATTAAGGATACGATTTATAACATGCACTCGAATAATTTTTATATTGAATGTTTGCTTATAACAGTGCTTTATAGTCAGAAATATATTTTGTTACAGTTTTAATAAATATAAAAAATTCATTTTAAGTTTTAATAATCTCAATGAATGCACAGAATCACAGCAAATTTGTGGAATCAAATATTCACTCACTTTGTTTGTATCTCTATTTTTAGCTTGCATCTTGAATTGTCTGACAACACATTGCTTGTTCTACTTCAATAGGTACAATCGACTACAGTTGATTCTTTCCGAATGTTTGCTAAGTATGTATCAAAATAACAAGGCCGCGAACGTAATCTATGCTATAAGAATATCGTCAATTTTGGAAAGGAATATTATAATCCTACGATGTATTTACTTTGTACTTAATTTGTGCAATAATAAACTTTATCTATCTTATCCATCTATCCATAATATTATAACTCGTTTAAAAAAAAATGATAATAATACACGGTATATAACTGACAGAAGGAATTAGCATGCATAAGCGAAATAAATTAACTTATATCAAATATAATGCCAAGTTAAAATTACCTCATTTTTCTTAGAATTTTGTGCAATAGTAAGTTGTTATTATACCGAATGGCGTGCTGCGCGGTAATCCTGCCATTATCACGCGGTAATCTAGCGATAGGAAAAACGCTATTTATAATTATTATTAAACAATTGACAAATTAAACAGAAAACTAATGTGCGTCAGACTTTGTTCACCGGAGCTGATCAAAGTGGTGAAGCCAGCCTCAAAGGGCTGACGATATTCACCCTGAATCTACTGCGCTTAGAGCACGCATAACCTTTAGCTATGTTATGTTAATCTTGTTTTTGCTACAAAATACTTTTTTTTATTCTCTTTTCCTTCAGCCTAGCTTGGTTTTTTCTCTTTTTTTATTTATCAGTTACATTTTACATGTTTAAAAATTCTCAAGAATTCGATTAGATCCTTGATACGTTTTTAGAGCGCGAGAGAGAGAGAGAAAGAGAGAGAGAGAGAGAGAGAGAGAGAGAGAGAGAGAGAGAGAGAGAGAGAGAGAGAGAGAGAGAGAGAGAGAAGGGAGAGAGAGAGAGAGAGAGAGAGAGAGAGAGAGAGAGAGAGAGAGAGAGAGAGAGAGAGGGGGAGAGAGAGAATAAGGCGACAGCAATCACTTACTCTAGTTTTACGATTAGTTTACTGCTGCCTGTTGAAATGGCCAAGGCGTTGTCTCGACCAAGTCAAGGGGCTAGCGAAGAGAAAGAATGAGACAGTAGAAGAGAGAAGGCATCGTTAAAGTCAGCAGCCCTTTAATTCCAAACGATGTCGACAAGGCTGAGACTTACGTGCGCGCCATTCACAAATTAAATTCCCACTGAATAAGAACCGCTTGATTCCACAAATTGGATAACAAATTTTAATGGATGGAAAGGGAAGGAACTTTTACGTCGCACAAAAATGTAGGTGATTTTTGGACGCAATCATTGCATCACACTGCGCTTTATCCAATGACGATGAGGGTGAACGAGGTTCTGAAGGCTATTATGACAAATGGTCTAGAATATTATAAATACCTTCTATTTTATTAACCTATCGGCAATTAGAAATTAGACGATAGAGAAAGCGAAAAGTGAAGAAAGTGGGCACGAATAGAGCTACTGGTAAAGTAGAAAGATGAGGACGTGTGCGCCGATGGGAAATGTGAAGGCGAATAGCTGTCTTATCGCTTTACGAGCTGCTTCGCGACGCTTCGATTTTTCAAGGCACGAGACAGTAACAATCTCTCGAATACGATCGCTCACTCCTTTCCTCTCTTTCTCTCTCTCCCTCTCTTTCTGCCTCTCTCTGTATCTCTCTCTCCCTCTCTCACTCTCTCTCTTTCAGCGGGAAAAGTGAATCAAGGAACGAGCTAATCGGTTTCCTTGCTTATGTATAGACACCGTGGCGTAGACATCGAGCGACTTCCAGATATCAGAGGGCAATAAAGCTCTTCCCTCATTGCCAGTCTAGGAAAACAAAGAGACTTTGAGAAGTCAGAGAAAAATATCAAACGCTTAATGTCAACGGTAATGTTTTTTTTTATTTTCAAAAGCTAAGTTAATTTTGAAGAAAATCATTATAAAAGTCTTACTTGGACCCCTTTTCCATAAGATGGTTGCGTTGTATTCTAATATTTTCTGTGAGCTTGTGACGAGCTAAATAGAGGCAACATAAAGGCAATAATAATTAAGGAAAGGTGTATGCGTCAACAGTTGGATTTTCATGTTCATCGGAAGCAAGGTCCGTACATTTGTTGGGGACAGAACTTTCTTATTTTCAAAGAGTTTTTGCGCGCTCGCTCTCTTATCTTGATCCGAGATGCAAGTGCACGATCGTGCAAACTTTGAATTTCGTTTCGCCGCATAAGTTAAGAGAGAGAGAGAGGGGGGAGGGCAGACGGGAACTCGTTGCGCGAGCGAGGGATGGAAACGCATTACAAGTGTGGATAAGAAACTTTCGAGGTGGAAATGTCGGTTTATTTCGGTAAGTTTAAGGGAACAGTGAAAGGTTTACGGATTGCATTACCGGTACGGGCTAGAGCTCAAGCTCAAGCTATACAAGTTTAAGATAGGAGATTGCAGACTCTGATGTATTTTGCGGAACGTTTCTATATTCTTTAAAATTTGATTATGCTACGCTTTCTTCATTAAATCATGCAATCTTCAAAAAATTTAATTCTTTTATTTTGTACTTGCACTTGAAGAGCGAACAATTGCTGCTAGTTTTCCGAAAAACGCTTAGCTGCAAATTTTTGCTTATGCTGAGAAAAAACTATTTTGGACACAAGAAGACGAATCTCTCAACCATAATTTATTTATCGAGAAAAAATCTGCAAATTTTATCATAAGCTTGATATTGCTAGTTGTTGCTTCTAGCAATAAATAGATTTTCTTCGAGAATTTTTTATTTTTACTTTAATTTTTTTTAACATTTTTATTTTCTTTTAATTTGGATTGCGACACGCATATGCAACAGACGCGTACAGCAAAATTGCGACATGTAAGTGCAACAAATGCGTGCAACAGAAATGCCTGAGCATTGCAAAAGCAAAGTACAATTAGAGGATAGAAATGGTGCACGTGCGCATGCGGCAGAATTAAATTAGAATTGCGATACGCACGTGCAGCAGACGCGTGCAGCGAAATTGCAAGAAAACTGGGACACGTAAATGCAGCAATTGCGTGCAACAGAAGTGCATGAGAACTACAAAATCAAAGTGCAATTGGGCTTATGGGAATGGATGGTATAAAGGTGTACAAGTGGCGAAACATGTCCTTTGATTTTAAAGAATAACTTATCGTTCACGTGTCTTTTGCTTGTGTGAGTTTGAATGAATGAGACTTTTCATTAACATTTTTTCGCAATTCTGAAGCAATTCTATTGCGTACATCTGTACCATGCTGCAATTTTTGTACAACTTTACAGCCGGTGTCTATCGTAAAAAATTTTGTGATATTATAAATAGAACTTATTATTTGCAGTTTTGATGCAATCTAACATTTTTACCTCATTTTACGTTATTTATTTATGACATCTTAAATTGCAAGCCAATCAGTGTATTCTTTTATTTTCCTTTGCCTCAGGGTATTGATTTAATTTCTAATAATACATCTTTTTTCCGATGCTCGTTTATTCTCAAACGTAATAAGTCTCTCTATTGTGCCAATAATGAAATTCAAACTTAGGAGCCCGCGCGCCAATACTGTCAATGTTAATTGGTTCTCTCAGGCTGACTGGCTATATTAATACTCTAATTACTCGAAACTTTGACAGGTCGATGATCGAATTCATGAAAGAGCCTCATTGTCCGAGCAGCTTCAAAATAATAATGTGTGCGCGCGTGCAATGAGAATCGATTACGTTATCGTTCCTGCGAAACGCGATATTACTATTATAACTCATCACGGGAGGCTCGTGTACGCTGGTCGGAGTTTGATGCGCGTTATCATTGAGAACTTTAAACAATGCACGTCATAATTACAATACCCGCAATTGTCTAATAGAGGAGAGCAACACCACCTCCATTGCAGCTACTAGGCATTAAATGAAATTTAATTTGACATCTTGACAGCTTTTCCTCTATAATGGAACAAAACAATTGCAAAATTTAATTGCGAAAATTAGCGAGACAACGATCATTCACAGACTAGTCTATTGCATTATTCTATGACCAACAAAAGCATGGATCGTTTATTGCATAACAAAATATTTGGACGCTAAATCAGAAGAACGAAATTTAGTGGTCTTTTATAAAAGAAGCTTGTATGCAGTAGAAATTTATTTCAATTTTTTGAATGCTAAAAACCTTCTCCAATTATTTATCACTTTTTTCTTGTGCAGGAACTTCCTCATCATACTTATGAGGCATTGTAACACTACGATTAGATGCGAAAAAGCAAAAGAGGAGGGAAATTTGTAGTTCAGCAAGTATATTGTAATTTAGAAAAGATTTTATACATAGAAACACCAGAAAAGATTTTTACTCGAACATAAAGACATTCAATGTTGCTCTTAATTTGACAATATATTTGTTTTTATGCTCATTTACTGCATGCTTTAACTTTTATGTTATTTAGACATTCTTTTTACATTCAACTATTACGTTGCCTTTTTGCACCTAGTTGATTCTTCTTATATTAATCATGCTTGCAGTGTTCCAAGTTAGTATATTGCCTGTTATAAAAAAATGTACGCTTGTTGGTTGGGGATTTGCATTAATATGTTTTATAAGTCAGTGAGCCCATTTTTGAACATGTGTATTATTTTTTATTACTCTAATACGGTGTTTGATACCCTTAAGATAGATATCAGACATCAGATATTAGGATTAAAAACTTAATTACCCACTTCATTACACTATTTATTTTATTAAAATTTCTCTATTGTAAAATGTAAATTGTAAATTTTAAAAGCAGCTAATACAGCAAAATTTTGTAAGACTGCATGGAATAATTACAAGCCAGATTTCTAAAAGCCCTTTGGCTTTTCTGATTTTGAATGGCGCACTAATAGGATTTCGCATTATGGAACAGCGCGAAAGCTTATAGCATAGTTCATTAATCCGACAGCTGCTACTGCTAGGTCGCGCTTTCAGCATCGAAGGAGAAAGAGAGGGAAGGGAGAGAGAGAGAGGGAAGATATAGTAATTTATTTTATTAAGCATCAAACATTCTATTATTTTCATAAATACTAACACTTTTTGAAAAGGAAGAAGTCACTTCAGTTGTCTACAACAACTACAATAAAACTATTACGACACTTGTACTTATCGCGGAAATAAGATTGTTAAAAGGACCGTTCTGGTCCTGCCAGCACTATTACATCGCTTTTTTAATTGCAAGTTCATAGGTTTTATTATGGCCATTTATTAATCTTAAACTCAAAACATCAGATTTCTCTATATAAAAGGTGCTAAGCGTCGTCATCGACAATCTACAATTTATTGTTCGCATGATTACTTTCACCTTTGCACATATATTATAGAGAATACTAAACACAATGATATAATTCGCTATTTAACCAAAGCAAATCATTACGTTTTGCGATACCTTGAGCATGATAAAATAAAAAGTATCATTTGCGCCAGGTACTACACCCGCACGAAACCAAAGCAATCATACAAATCACGAGGAGAATGGTCTATAGAACTTACATACGTACCTTAGGACAAAACGAAGCGAAGGAAGTGATCGTAATTCAGTGCTTCAGGCAACTCTAATTATAAGCCGAAGGGAACTGATTGATATTCGGAAACGTCAAAGCGACTAATACCCCCGTCTCTAATTGTGAGCCCAGCCAGGCTGGTCTACTCCTGAGATCGATATACGTTGCGTAGCGGAGAGCCATCACGGGAGCTGCTGGTGATGCTACTGTTGCTACAGCCTGTAGAGCAGGGAGGGCCTCAAGCGATAGTAAACCATCGTCGTTCCGTTGCACATCGCTACCAAAGCATAGCATGTATAGCGAGAGGTTTGACTGAGGCAAATATAGAATGGAATAATTGCTTGATATGGAGATGCTTTAAAATGTGGTTAGCTACAGCGGCTGCACTCTACACTTAGAAAAAAAAAGTGAAGGTGACTCCATAGAACGAAGTAATATCAACCTTACTGCTACGGTAAGGTATACCGAAGAGTCCGGTTGTTGTTACCGAAAGTTCGGTTGTAGTTACCGCTGACTGAGCAGTAAAGAAGACTGTCGCCTTATAAAATCATTATAACGCTAACATAACCTCTCAAATCACTCAAATTTCAGAGCTTAATTGGATTTAACGTGATTTTTATTGGATAGTAACAAATGACGACATTAAAATTTGAAGAATTATACCACTTTTTAATGTACCGAACCCATAATATAACTTAAATTTGTTCGATATGTACTATCTAAGTTTGTCTGATTCCTGCTACCGGAGTCTGTAGTTACTATCACTCTTTTTTTTCTCTCAGTGATCCCCGCCTAGAAAGGAGCTCTCTCTCGATCGCTTATATATGCAGCTTTGACCTGCAACTTTGTCTAACTTTTAACCGGCTTTTTCCAATTGAGAACTTCACTTAACGGAGCTCACGCTCAAAAAATCATGTAAACCGGAAAAATAATCATATTTTCTTCATTCATATAAACTTTCATAGAACTAATATTATAATTTTTTTTTTAAGTTTGTTTCTACACAACCGTTTATCCATAGCTATCACGTAAACTTCTAGACTTATAATACGTGTAAAAAAATTTATTATAATATACAATACTTCGGTATTATTTTGTGCAGCATAAAAAGTTATATTACACTACATTTATTATATCCACGGTTAGAAACATTAACAGACAAAATATGTTTTATTTTTAGCAGACAACATATAATGGACAAAAATGTACTCTCCCGCGTAAAAAAAATTTAGTTTATAGAAAGTTGATATGAAGTTCAGCTTAACTAAAGTTCAGCTAAACTTTATATAAATTCATCCAATGGCACTATCCCAAACTTGATATTTAACCGTAGCCAAAGTGAATATAAACTTTTTATAAACTTATGCCAAATTTTTTTATTGC
>JAPYZA010014510.1:0-13810 GCA_030522685.1 Eupelmus azureus | reverse complement strand
CGTAATATTTGTTTTGAAGTATTTTGAATTTCGTTATTAAGTAACTTAGGAAAACCCGAGAGCAGAACAATAATGTCATTTTATTATTTAATCCGAGCAAGTTTCAATTGTGTTTCAAACACAATTGAGTTTCAAACACATTTAGCTTATGCGTACCGTATTTTCCCACCGTAGAGTCAGGTCAGGTCATAAAACCTAATCTGCGCTTGCCGATGCAGAGCCGAAGTATTAGCACTCATAAAGGATTATTGAGTCGACGCTTTTTTGAAGGGAAGGAGAAACAATCCGAGGCATCTTCATTAATTGCAGGTTAAGCTAGGCAGCAAAATCCAGCCGTTTCCTGCTCCCAATATTATACTTTAATTTCGCAAAATTCTTTTATAATTTTATTTAATTCTCTTTGAATGTTACGCATTCATTAGGCTTGGCACGATGAGGTTGAAACAGCTATTAAATCTATTCACTTATCATCTGCGAAGGTTTGAGTGCATCGCACTTTTTAGAGAGAATATTTTTTTAATTTTAACATCTTAACTCGTAGAAGTCCAAGAGAGTCCACTGCCATATAACATCACCACGAGCGATAAACTCACTATTTTCAAGAATAAAAATATTTAATAAATTTTAAATAATAATTTGAAGAAAAGAAACAAATAATTTGTACTAATTATTGTATCTTTCCATTACACAGTTTAAATATTTTAATAGGATATTCAATAAATCAGAAAAAAAATGTTCACATAAAAAAACTAAAATTGCAAATACCCAACCGCCAATTAAAATATAAAGACTAAAAATTAAATGCCAAATATGTAAGGCTACATTTTTTTGATCAAAAATAAGATTAGTTGTTTTTAAATGAAAAAAGAAATGATCTTCAAACATGTTGGAAATTCCTCCTTCCCTAATTTTTAAAAAAAGCGCGTTAAATTTGTAAAGAATCGGCGAATCATCTACACAAACATAGCCGTAGCTTCTTTCTATGATATAATCACTTATTGAATGAATAATATCATTGTCATATAATTTTAGATGATAGTCTGTAAGAATACATCCAATACGATCTCCCATAATCAGTCGATCCATGCATTCAGTAATTGTATTTATTACCTGAAAACGTTCTCGTACTTCTTTAAACGATATCATGTCTAAATAATTTGATTGACCAAATATTAATAAGTCAGACATGATTAGGTCTTCGGGTGAATCTAAAAGCGAACTATATCCTGGCATAGTATTGATTGCACTGAAAAGACTTTGAACATACGTACTGATAGTAAATGTAGTGCCAATTAAAGTAATTAAAAATATTTTACTAAAATTATTTCGTGGTTGCGTTAGAGTTGAAACGTTTACAAACATTCGTAAAAAATCTAAAATTGCGCTTGATATTGATGATCGTAGAATATACTTAAATAATATAATAGATGTACCGCATAATGCTACCAAAATTATCAAAACTTTTTTGTTAAATACTAATAGAAATTTATCAACATAGCTTAATGAATTTTTTAAAGTCACAATCCGAAGTGTACTGGTACCAACCGGATATGTTTGAGCACTCCAATATGATCGTATAAAAAATGTATTCATCGAAAAATCCACTGTATTAGTGAGTAAATCATTAACTATTCCTTTTGATTCTCCAACTGACCCAGTATAGTTCATCCATTTTACCGTCACAGATGCATTAATATTATTTAGCGCAGTACATAAAATTTCAATCGAATTTCCACTGAATCGATTGTATCCTTGTTTAGTTGTATCAATTTTAAACAGATTTATGCGTGTATTTATATTGGTTTTTAAAGTATATCCATTTAAATTTTTTGTTTTGTCAAAAAATAAGTTTCTACACATGGAAGAATCTATTTAAAAAAAAATATTATTAATTAAATTAACTTTTGAAAGTAATCCTACATAGTTTGAATTACAAGAAATAAGAACATTAATTTTTTTTTTTTAAATTGACATTACCCTGGTAGAAAGTTTCCCCATTTTTTGACCAGCGGTTGGCCAACTGTGAGGAATTAGACACCCGCTAGCCTATTTTTAAATACTTGGCCAATTTAATTGGGGAAATTTCTACCAGGGCATAATTAATTATTTTAACTGAATCATTTCACTTTCTAATTGGAATAAAAAATTTTGTTAAAGAAAGTGTATGTTGTTGACACAAATTAACAATATTCAAATATACTTACTTTTAAATTTTAAATGATTATCGTTATATTCCAGTAATGTCCAAGAGTCATGAATCTTATTAGTAAATTGTCTTGGGTTCCAATATTCTGGCGCTTTTGTCGAATAAGGATTGAAGGTATATAATTGTAATTGACCATTTAAATCAAGACACATGTAAATAACAAATAATGCTCTAAAAGTCCAGATTAAATTCAAAGATTCACCTGCCAATCTGCAACTATTTAAAAATGTTTTATTGATAAGAAAAAATCGTGCTTTATTATTCCACCAAATCGAATTTTTAATATTTTCCAAAATTGTTTCGAGAGCTGGTAGGGATGAAATAGTAATAATAAAGCTTGTTGCTGGATAATTATTTTTTATCAGAATTGACTCGTTTAATATGTATAATCTGTGAAAGCGCTTATAATTTTTAAAGAGAAATTCGTTTCCGTTGAATAAATTTATAGGAATTACAGAAGAAAATAATGAATGCATCAAAGTAGTATCTGTTTCATCTTGAGTAATAAAGATAATATTATTATACTCATGTTCATTAAAATTACAACTAATGACTTCACCCTTAAAATAATTCAAATTATGTTAGTGAGATTTTAGCAATAATTTTTATATAAAATGCTTTATGTACTTACAATCACGTCAAATGTTTCGTCAACTTCTCCATTACCAAATAATACGCCTTTCTCTTCATAATATAACAAGAAGAACATGTTAGACACATAGACATAAAAAAAATTTTTTTTTAATTTAAATTTCATAATAAGTTCGTCTTTTTTTATTCACAATATAATTGTTTTATATAATATGATTAACAAACTGTAAGAAATATACTACCTGAAAGCATAGTAGTGAAATATTTCTTTAATACTAGAATACACAATAAATGCCGTGTAATGGTAAACGTTGTAATAAAACTTAATTAAAAAGAAATAAAATAAAGTTTTAAAAACAAATGTAAAATATTGACTTAATGTATACACATACACCCACACACATGCACATGCACTCGAACACACGACAACATGCACATACACGTAGGTACTTTCTTACGTTATTTTATGACATTTGTAAGACATTTTCATTGATTTTTACGCTATTTTACTATATATTTTGCGATATTTCTGCTTACATCGTTTATATAATAAATTTTAGACATCCCTGAGCAGCCTTTTTTTCCTTTTTTATACATTATTTTATACGGTTTTAACTATACTATTTGCCATTAATTCACAAAAATAAAATTTTATTTTATCACTTTTTATAAAATTTTGTAAAAATGAAATATTTTAAAAGTACAGTCAAAGATATGTAAATTTTTTTGGAAATATTAGCAATAAAATTTGACAAAAAATAATTATTAAAATTCTATCTTCGTGCGAAAAAAGTCTAAAATGATTGTATTAATATTCTCTAACAAACTACTGAGTCAAAAATTAAATAAACCATTATACTACAAAATTTAGAGGATTATCGAAAAAATTAATTTTTGATACAGACCGTTTTTAGAAAATTTTTAGAATATAAATATAAATATAAATATATCTTTTAGAAAATATTTTTATATCATTTTGATGAGGAGAAAAATATCTTTCAAATGTTTTTTAAATATAAATTTAAATATTTTCATAAATTTTTGAATTATTTATTTTTATTACATTGGCTTTATCATACTGTAATTGTACTAAATAAATCTGTAACTAAAATATTTTTGCTTTTTGTGTCTTATAGACTTTGCAAAACTGACAGAGCTATGATGACGCCACCTTGTAAGATAAATTGTAAGATGAAGCACGAATATACCGTTGATGCTATTATCATCTAAGGTTGGTAAAGTAGAAATTTATTTATATATTGTAGGTATAAGTATTAGTTATTAATTACAGTTAAATAAATAAATTTATTATGTATATTGATTAGTTTCAATAATATATTTAATGAACAATTTTGAATTCAATTAGTATTTATTTTTTAACGAATAAAATTAATGAAATTTTATTATAAATTTTTATTCTAGTCAATTAAAAGATTTTTAATTTTTAAATGTTCTATTAAAAATATCATATTATGCGTATACATGATTTATTTAAAAATTAAAATTATGACAATTAATTCGCATTTGGATTTATCACAATTTTAGTGATTTCATGAGGACCCTCTAGAGAGCAATGCAATAACCTACTTTCTAGACTTTTCGATTTATGTTTGTATTGCCGCGATTATTGTTTTTTTAAACTTCCGAAAAATGGACTTATCAGCTAGTAACAATTTAATAGTAATATTCTAAATTGCATAGTTAATAAAGTATTTGGATAAGTATATTAGTTTTTACATAAGTTAGGATGAATGGGTAGAAAGATGTTGAATGGAAAGCGTTAAAAAGTAACTTCTCTATCAAATACACTACTACACTGTATAGTTTTATTTCATTATAAGTATTAAGTAAAATAAGAAACGGATCATAGAAAAATTATTAAAAAACATTTAAAAATCTACTAACAATAAAGAAAAATTGCGAAAATAACCAACACTACTCCCCTAAAATAAACAACAAAAATAACCGCACTCCCACGCAACTCACAATTCGCACGACAGTTCAAAATTCAAACAACGGACATCACGCCGCGCTTATTCTTTCATTCTTTGCATTTTTTGGCTATGGGTTGACTGATACGAAACTATGTCGCTGCAACACCGTTATGCCACCGTATATATTGTAGTTTATGTGTCATTCCGGACAAATATAATTTTTTTGTTGACGGAAACCTATATTAATGTTAATTTCAGCACATAAACTTTTTATGAAAAAACCAGGCTTATTCAGATGACGCTCCGTCCCCGCACGCCGGTGTAGCACTCTCTTCCCCCCACAAACCCATCTTCCGTCTCTCTCGCTCACTCTCTTGCCGCCCATTTCCGTCCAAACATTCAGGTATACAGAAATATACAACGCCCCTCTCACCAATACTCACAACCTACAGCCAATACCATCCCTACATATACGTAATTACTACCCAAGCCACTCTACACCAGCGCGCAGACTCAGGCTCGAAGCCGGCCGCCGCAAGGGGGCGGCACCAAGACAGAGAGAGAGAGGGCAGCAGCGCTGTCCGTGCTAGTAGCTCGACGAGTATATATAGATATTCGGCGTGCTGTGCGTTCATAGTTTCATTTGTAGAAAGCTGTCGTGGAGAGCGGACGTGTGTGCATCAGACGCCATATTGCCTCGTGCGAAGCCAACCTTCTGAAAACATTGTGTGCGCGGCGCCGATCACGTGGAGACTTACCGAGATTCCTACTTCAACACTATCCTCGCCAGTGCAATCCAGCTAACAACCTCGCAGTGCCAGCGGTGAGCGGCTCTTGTTGCGACCAGCCCATCAGCGAGTATCCGGCAGTGCCACCCAACCTCAAAAGAAGCAGATATATCGGTAAGTAAAAAAAAGCAAGCTAGATAGAGACCGGACATGAGTGCCGGCCGCCGCCTCGTGTTCCCAGCGCGTGACTTTGGCTTTAAAAAGCGCCTCGACGCGCTCTTTAAGGCGATGCTGTTCGTACCGTTGATGCATGGTTTTTAAATGGCCGGCAAGTTTACGGTACACACGCCGCGAAGGGAAGCAGCCGCTCGAGACCGAGAGAGCGCCTCTTTTCCTCGCGCGGCCGCGCGGCTCCGGCAATATGGAGACGCGCGAGACGCTGACGTTTCGGAGCTGCTTGCATGCACGCCGTCTTCTCGTTTTGTCTTTGCTTTCTCCGTACGTTCTCGGATGGGTTTTAAGGAAAATGTGTACCCATGCCGGCGGTCTAGGTAGCTGACACACGCGTGGCGTGAGGTTACCTAGAGGCTAAGATCGCAGCGGCGACGTATTTAAATACCTCTCCTTAAGGCGGCTTCGGAGGATAGGTTAGGTTTGATTTCGTAGTTTTGGTGGAAAGCTTAAAAATCCTAAGAATTTTATGAACTAAAAGCGTAATTTGTAAACTACGAAATGAGAATCTTGCCTAACCTCCGAAGCCGCCTTAAGAGAGCGCGGTCCTGTCGTGTCCTTCGACATCGAGACATATGCTCGGCGAGCAGGCTAGGATCTGTTTTTTCACGAGAGGTCTTCCTCTCGTTGTACGGGAAAAGAGAGCTGTTGCTCCGGAACCCTGGGCGGGTGTAGGGAGCGCGTGTGCACGTGAGCGGGCTGACATTTTCGGCAGGATTTTTCCGGATTTTCCGTGCACGCGCCGCTCATTTCGAGGCGTGATGCTTCACATGAAGAGATTGGAATCGCCTCGTGCTTCCAGGCAGGTTTACTTTTTATCGCGGTTTGTATTGATAAAAGAAAGGCTGAGAGCCGACGGCCAGCCGATAATGAATTACAGATTATTTCCAACGAATCTCGTTGACCCACCTAAGACTCGCTTTCGTAAGTCCCCAGCGGGTGCTCGGCTCGATTATATACACCACCGAAAAAAAACGCCGCGAGAAAAGCCATGGCATTTAAAGCACGCCGACATTACAAAAGGTAGTAAACAAATCCAACCCGCCGAGCCTCAACTACAAGCATTGCCCCCTCCCTCTCCCAGTCAGCGTGCGAACATCCTAAATACACGCGCCGATCGCTTCTCGGACACCAAAAAATTTATTTCTTTATTCAGCACGCGATACATTGTTGCGCACGTTCGTTAGAAAAGAGCCGGCGAAGGGGGGGGGGGGAAGATTGCGGAAAGCGCGCGCGTGGCTGGCTCTTCCTCGAGGGGGAAGCAAGCTGAGGCTATACGCTCTCTGTCTCTCTTGCTCGGCCATAGCGCGTATATACGCACGACACATCTGGAAATAGCGTTGCCCTGTGTCTAGCTCTGTGTGTGCGCGCGCGCGCGCGTGGAACATTCCGCTGGCTGCCGCTTCCTGTATAACAACGTCTGTGTGTTCAAACGTATGTGTTGGTGTGTGGCTATTTTGTTTTCTAAGATCCGTGAACGGCGATGCGGATTTTCGATCGCACGCCTGGGAAGGTCGGGACGTGTGACAGATAACGGCTGGGAGGACGGCTTCGGAGCAGCACGTGTTTTTTTCGGCTGGATGTAGGGGAGCCTTTGTTTTGTCGGGGCAAGGACGTTGATGGGGGAGGGGGGGGGGGAGTGTCATTGTTTTAGTGGGAAGACTGCCGATGCGTATGTGTGAGGTATTTGTAGGATAAAGATTCTATTTTAGAGTGCTTCTGGCTGGGAGCTTGCCGGGAGTTGAGGGTGCCGCGTCGTAAGTAATCTGAAGATGTTGCGTAGTTTTTCTACGTTCTTTCTATTATTGATACGGCGCGCCACGTGCTGATATTGCCGATAAATTATTATCTATTTTTGAATTGTTAATCGTTTTGATTCGGTTAACGCGTTGGCGATGGCTTGGAGTTTTTAATTTTAACGTGGTTTTAATCGTGGGGGAATGGTAATTATTTTGTAGCCGGGAAGTAGAATAGTCTGTTTTCGAGAAAAATATCTTAGTTTGAAAACACGTTCTGCTCCGGAGAATTTAGCGTGGATGTAAATGCGACCTTATGAAATCGATTTTCTGTACTCCAAAATACAGGTTTCGTACAACCCGATAGCGTTAATTTACATTTATTACAAAATAAGCTTTACGATACACACATACACTATCTAATCGTGGCTTATCATTTTTGTTTATTGAACTAATCACTAATAAGTCGTACATTTAATAATTTAAAAAAAAATATATACTGACTAATGTTTCTTTGCAATCCCAAATCAAACCTTAAAAATAATTTTTAAGCGTTATAAAGCTAGCTTTACAAACTTCACAGCCAATCGGTTAAAATTCTTTATAAGTGACAACCCCCCCCCCCCCCCGCAAACCCCTTTTTGCCCCCCTTAAAAAAACCCCCCCCCCCCCCCCCCCCGCCTCTCACGTTCGAATATACAGCTGCCGTATACAACGCGTTCCTTTTTTCTGAATCGTCGACGCCCGGAATTGAGGACGGTAGATTGCCGCTCGTCCGTCAATCGCCGGCTTTTCCTGCCGCTGCTCGGTTTGCAGGCTCGAGTCGTGTAATACAGTCATTGGCGCTCCGAGGGGTTGTTGCGCTCGCTGGCGAAACTCGCGCGGGGACGAAAATTGCAGATTATAGATGGGAGGCGTGTACGTGGCGGGTTCGACATTGATTTTTGTATTTTCAGGCTGTGCTCTTGCTGTGGGGAGTAGGGATGATCTTTTTAAAACGGTCTGTAAGGTTTTGCAGGAAAATGTGTAGTCGGAGGGTGTTGGAAAAGATTTGTTTTGTTTGTCTCGTTCTTCTGTTTTGATCTGCTCATTGAAGTAAGACCGTCCGCATTACATAACTTCCCGCAGCGAAATAGCAAAAATGCATCGAGTTTCAAATACGGCTAATCTCTTCGCTGTTGGACTTTTCGCGCCGCCTCGTCGCGCGTCTGTACAAACAAGCGCGCGCGCTGGTATCGATACGCGCGCATGTCTATAGAATCGACGATAAAAGAGCGGATTCGCGCGCTGATTAATAAAGCTCGAGAGCTCACGCATTGTTTACTATGTAGGCTCGGCACCGATGACCCTGAGCTCGTGTTTAAGGGGGTGCGCTTATGTGTATCTGGGTAAACAGGCTGGATTTTTGAGGGAAAAGTCAGTGTCATCTGTGGAGCGTTGTAATCGCAATGCCGGATGGACTTGACCCAATTTGTTTTTGAGCGCAAAAAAGTTGGTGTTTTTTGATCGTTATTTATCGTGAGCGATAAATTGTAGTTTACGAGCTTTGGAATAAGTGATAGATTTTATTTTTAAATTAATTTGTTTAGTTACTTATTATGAGAATAAATACTGAATTTAGTATGCTGCAAAATATTAGCAGAGTAGGAGATAAATTAATGAATAATTTAGAAGAATAAATTTAAAAATAAGTAATTGCTTAAAATTAATTTATATGCTACATTAATCTAGAAAATAACCATATTAAAAATTCCGCAAATCAAATAATTATCCTTAATTCAAATCACTTCCACGACGTTTTACTTTAGCAAATTTCTCGTTCCGGCGAGCGTTAGAAAGGCCTCTATATTTACATTTTTGAGTAGAAACGCTAGAAACCCACCGCGAGTCAGCTATACTTGCTCCGTACAGTCACAGCTCGCCGGACACCAAACACACTCGGCTCGCTCTCTATGTTTTAGACTTTCGCTAAAATCGCGCTCTCTTGCGTAATGCGAGCCGTAGACATACACATGCCCACCGAGACACTCACGGGCCATGCCACCAAGACACTGTCACAAAATTCATTATTCAGCGGTGGCTTCGCGGCTGTGTATACGTGACACCGCGGCGACGATAATAATAATAAACACTTATACACATACCATCGATGTGCTCGAAATTTACACGTGCGGAGGTATGGGAAAGAAAAAAGATCGGCCGGGTGGCTCCTCAGGGATGCTAGATATTTCGTTAGAGGTCGCGATAAAGTTTCAGGTTCATCTGAATAGTTACTTGTGCGTAGTTTGACGCGAAGCGACGTCGCGTGACCTAATTTTTTTCGGGCTCGTGGACGAGGAGATTTTAGATTAATTTGGCTGATTGTTGGTTGCTTTGTACGTTGTCGAGAGGACGGTTAATTGACGAGTGGCTTTTTGTTAATCGTGAATTTTAATCTTACTGATGGCTCGTCGTGATATTAGATGGAGGTTTTTGTTGAGATACTGAATAATGTTTTGTTGTACTTTAATTATGTTGAGTTTGATCTAATTATACATTTGATTAATATCAGTTTTGGATAAATAATAATTTTTTGATGAACTTTGTAGTAATGAATAGTTTAGTTTTGTATATTAAATTCTAGATAAACGTTAATATTCTTTAATAATCTAAGCGTTCCATGTTATCTACTAAAAATTATCATAGATTAAACATTTGTAATTCATAATCAGACTTCTTCTATTTTCCTCTTATAAAGTAACTATGTTTCAACTACTACATTTTTATCATTCAACTACTTATATTCATTGATTATTATTACTATTTTAATAGAAAGAATCAAAATATAGCTACTGAATTAAAACAAAATGGAAAAAAGTGACGATTAAAAATTATTTTGATCGCTCAGGCTTCGCCTACGTGTTCCGACTATAGCCTTGTAACATGCCTACGTCATTGTTTCAGTCTACTACTTTTCACAACAATGAACCATCCATCCCAGCCTAAGAAAACCTCCAATTCCAAATTCGAAAATTCAAATATACCCTTAATAACTCAAAATCCAGCCGGTTCCCCAAAACGCTTCCACAAAACTTTCACCATCGACGACGAGAAGAATTCTCACAATAAAGTATACTCCGCCGACTGTATAACAGAGGTGCACGCACCCATACACGCAGCGACTATACCTCGCCCTTTCTTCACGATATCCTTGTCGTCTTGGTCCTGTCGGAGAAACCAGCCAGAGAGAGAGAGTGGGAAGGGAGATTCGAGAGAAAGAGAAAACGAAATCAAGGAGCGCGAGAGAGAGAGAGAGAGGGAAGAGACGAGGGGAGGCTGCTGCTGCCGAGGGGCAGACTCGCGTGTACCTGCCTCCTTGGGTTTTAACCTCTCTTATTCTACCGCTGCTCTCGCTCTCCGGTCTCTCTGCCGACGTGTGCATAGGTATATATACATGACCAACCTGCTTCTCGCTTTTCGGTTATCGTTTTTCTTTTTCAGAAAGCTTTCGCTTGCGCGGCGTATACGGCTGAGAAATATTTTGATTCTTGAGAGGCGAGCGAGATGTTAGGGTTACTAAAAGATGGACGGGCGAGCTCGAGAGGAAAATATGAAATCTCGTTAGTAAAGTGTACGTCTGGTCTGTATACTTATTGTAAAAGTAACTTGTAACGACATGCTCTAGTGAACAGGCCGTAGTTTACCCCGTCCACGTACTTCCTTTCGACTACATTCTACTATGCTGAAGTTAATAATGCTCCGCTTCAGGTGTATACGTGGATATCAAGTGACAGTCTCGCTAAATAAGTTTTATCATGTGCACTGAATTTTAATTCAAAATCAATACGAGTATCACGGAGCGATCTGCAAACCAAATGATATTGAAAATTTAATCAAATTTTATCTAAATTCTTCAAACGAAAATCCAATATCTCTCTTACTCGCCCGCAAAATCGTGAATAACCCCCCTCTCTAATCTCCCCCACCGGCTCTCAATAATAAAACACCTCGCGCAGCAAATCCAATCCCCACTAATAACGCCGCGCACCGGCTCAAAAATATCCCACCGCATAACTCCGAAAAAGCCCGACTTCCGCTCTCTCTTCTCCAAAATTTTTAGTCTTCCCCCCTCCTCTTCTGCTTCTCCCTTCGGCTGCTCATCGCGGAGTTACTTCATCGACCTGGCGACGGCGGCGAAAACCACGAGGCCGGCATTCCAAGAGCGCACGTTGAACCGTCGACTATATGTACGTGCGCTGCAACTCTCTGGGAGTTCGGCCGCTGCGGTCGAGAGCGCGTATAATAAAATCGTAAAGGTGCGATCGATTGTTGGCGTGTTGGTGGTTTAGTTTTTTTATTTTCATTCGCGATCGGCTCTTTTTACGCGTAGTTTTTTTATTGAGAGGCGGTGGCGATTATTGGCCGGGGAAAAACGACGGAACGAATCGGTTTATGGATTGCTTGATGTAATGGAACGTTTGTGATTGGTTTTTGAGTGATTTTTTTATTTTGATAGTGTTGTATTTAATTACAGGTGATTGTGTTTTTTTTGTGTGTCGATTAGGGATTAATTATTAATGAGAAATTATTTTATGAGAATTTTTCGATGCGAAATATGAATTTATTTCTGCTGAGGAAAAGTCTTATTCCTGTAGTAGCAACTATGTTCTGATAAAAATTATATGTGCATGTGAATCATCAGCGCATCATGCCAATTACGCCTTGCTTACAGTTCCCTCGTTTCTGCAAATCATCCTTTTAATTTTTGAATTTATAAGACAAGTTATTTTGCATGTTTTTCTTACAAGTTAAATTATTATTTTATGCTAAATCAATTTAAAACCTAAATAATCAAAATCGAATTAAAAATATAAACCAATTAATTACAAAGCTAATTTAATCCAATTCATTATGGAAATGTAAATGTTTTCTTTTTTTACTTGATATATGAAAAAATAAATCGTTATTATTAAATAATCTTATCGAGTTAAGTAATTAAATTATCAGATACTTCAATATTCTTACTTGCGAATGAATTATTTAATTTAGCAATTTAGTATGATATAACCGGTATCGACCTATGAAATAAGCGAAAATATGGAATAAATATTTAAGTAGTTTTAATTAATTTTTCGTTTTCCTTGACTTCGCGAAGTATTGGACCAAGGACGTTTATACCATAACTTTCACACTTTCTCGTTATGAAGCAAAGGACGAATTACAACTCCTTTAAAATAGCATTTCTTTCTTTTTCAATAATTTATTCTAAAGTATTAATCGATCCATCAGACTTTTAGATTTATTCAAGAAACAATTTATCAAATAAATTTTTTCATATCAATGGATTTTATGTATTGGTTGAATGAATTATTCTGCCAGATAATATGCACTGTAAAATTTCTAAAAGGAATTGGAAAATAATGTGGTGCCTTGTTTTTTCCCTGAATAATAGAAATGTAGTCTATTGTGAAAATATAATATATTCTAACAAAGATATTTGGCTTTTAAATTTTGAATTAAAATGATTCTTTTGACTTGAACAAGAATGCTTTTAAGTGTTGAGACAATTTGGATTCAGTTTGTGTATATATTGTTACTTTATTTGATTCTAAATTATTAAAAGCATTTTAGAACTGTTATAAATATTATTTTATCAAGTATTTCCTTTATAATTATAGGAGATTAAATAAATGGATAATTTTTTTTAAATAAAAATGTATGAATAATGATAGTAAAATATCTCATCAACGTACGATATATTACTATTTAAAAAATGCAATAGTGTTACAAATATAATCTTGATAAAATCTTTAAAATATTGATGAAGTCTTCTTGTCTTAAAAGGATTTTAAATTTTATGACTTGTAAGATAAATTAGGCGGAAAAAATTATAAAACGCAAAATTATGACATTCTCACAACTTTAAGATTAATACGTTGACTTAAGAATGTCAACAACTTTTTCTTATACCTCTTTAATAACTCTATAACAAGCAAAAAGACGACATTGTTACTCACAGCTTAATCTGCCCGAGAAAACAATTTCCTGCAAGCATATGTTTAACGACTTAACAGACGCAATGATCCGCAAAAACCCATTCAACAATAACATAATTCAATAAATTCAACATCGACCAAAATTGCACATCAGTCTCGAATCAAAAAGTCCTTAAAATCCTTGCGCCTCTTTTCCCCAAAAATCAGCGCGCCGTCCACGTATCCTCGATCTCAAAAAAAATCCAGCTCGTCCTCCTCGGCGAAAATAATAAAAGCACACTCAAGCGCAACACGCACAGAGACCATTCACTTACTCTCTCTCTCTTTCTCCCAGGCTGCGGCCAAGTTCACGCACGCGTATATGTACCCCGCGACGAGAGGTGAGCTGGTCTCTTTTTTTTTTTTAAAG
>JAPYZA010014506.1:0-10778 GCA_030522685.1 Eupelmus azureus | reverse complement strand
TAATGGTACAATATTGATTTAGAACCTAAATTTACTCCTGAAAGTTACTTTAAGGATTAAAACCTACATTTTAAACTTTTATAAAGATTAAAATGTAGGGTTTAAACTTTTTACTTCCAGATTTCGCACTTTTGAGTTTAGAGTGTGAACTGTCAATATTAAAATTAATTAATGTAATCGAAAACTTTTATCAAGTCAAGAAAATAAACGTTCAATACCAGTCATAAATTAAAATTTTAATTTCAAAATTTGAATCTGAATTGATAAGGAAACACTTGACAATTCATGAAAACTTATCTCAATTGTCAGTAAATTATGACTGTATTTCAAGTATCATTATTGATAAAAACTCTAAGCATATTACTAAAGCCATTAATAAATTTATAAAGTTTACGATTAAGTTTGTTTATTCAAAAATGAATTTAGTCATTTTATCTAAATTCCTCTATTTTAAATTTTGTTGATCACTTTGAATCACTTTAACAAAAATAAAACAAAATAAAACACTTATTACTTTACATATTTATTTAAATTCATATTTCAAATATTCTAAAACTCATCATATAAACTATCAAGAAGTTTTATTGTAGTTCACGAAATACCTACGTTTCGTTTACAATGAAAGAAAATTTATAGAACATGTTCTACACTTTACTGCTTTCTCGTTAACTTATCACGTAGTAAGAATTAAACTGTCATTAAAATTTTAATTGTTCTGAATGTGACAAAGTTAATGGTCACATTCAACTTCGTAATAAATAGTTCTGAATTTCAATGACCATATTATTCGTTTCATTAGAATAGCAACTAATCTCGTTTTACAGTTATAGCTATCTTATGCAACTCTGATTCTCTGATGGTAAAATTAGCGTTTATATCTCTATTCGCTTATAAAATTTTAATGAAAAGTATTTGAATATTTATTCACTGTTTGTTAGAAATTACAATCTAAATAATTATCTTTCAATATGATTGATTCATTAAACTTTTTTAATTATAATTAATTAAATAAAATAGCTAATTCGCATACGAGAAAAATAATCTATTTTTAGTTAAGTAGCGTATATATACCTTTCTCATTTAGTTTTGACAATAAACAACAGCACAACGGCATCACGTACCTGAAACAAGGAAAAAGTAATCAATTAATTAAGCACCAATCAACAGAGCATTCATTAAATCATAATAACGACGGAAAACCCCAATTAAAAAACCGATTCATTCTCCACAACAAAAATCCGATAAATTACTACTCTGGACTTCCAACCAACCACAAAGAGAGCCCACAGTCCGCGAAATCCGGGAGAAATCAAAATAACCTAAACAGTATTAACCCAGCGCAAACTCGACTCACCTTCTGAGTCATCTCCCAAGAAACGTCCTAGACGTCTTTCAGACAGCAAAAAAAGAAGACAGCAGAAACTTTCCTCAGCTGTCGCAAATTCTGACAATTGTTACTTCTCCAGCGCGGTCTCAAGGAAATATGCTTTCTCGAGATTTTCAAGGATAAACGCGCACCGAGAGAGAGAGAAGGAAGGGTCTCAGCGTACACGTCCGGAGGTCGGAGCATCTGCCACGAGAAATGGAGAAAAAGAACGGCATATTAAAATTCAAATACCGCGGGGCCGTCTGCACAAACCAATATGAATACATTAGAGGCGCGCGCGCTCCGGTAATGCCCTCTATTAGAATCATGCCGGCGCATTTTAATACGTCTGAGACATTGGCGGTGGGCTTTCGTGGAGAGGCTTGCAGTGGATGTCTGAGAATTTAAGGAGGAATGTAGCGAATTAAGACGAGGCTTTTAATACGCGAGGATGGAGTTTTTCAAGGGTGAAACGCGGGAGGGATTGTGGGTAAATATTGACTCGTACGCCGAGTGAGGGGGGATATCGTACTGGGGTTAATTTTACGGTTCTGTGGGTAAGGGTAATGGTATTTGCCCGGGGTTTTAAGCCTTTTTTATAGGGATGTGAAGGCCAGTGCGAGACCATTGCCCGTGTGTGTCTAAATTTACTCCCACATTGTCTGTCTGGACTATTGTTAGACGAAGCTTTTTTGCAATCATCAACGCAATTCGCAAAAATGAAACATAAACAACATGAACACGTCCCTGCATTAATTAAATATTAATAAAAATCATATCAACGAAATTCAGCAGACACAGCGCACCTGTCTCCATTCCAATCGCAAACCAAATCCAACAAAAATCAATACGATCCAGAACCCCCACATCCTCCCACGCTCTCGGCCATCCGCTCAGCTTCCCAGACTCTTCTGCAACCCAGCACATCCGGTCGAATCTACCCTCGCCTCGCTCCATTTTCCGTCCTCGCGCATCCCTCCGACCGCAAAAGCCAAAAAAAAGAAAACAACGAATCCCTCGCATCCTCTCGCAAACATTTGCATTCTCGCCGATGCGCGCGGCCGCAATCAGCCGGCGTGCAGCTCCTAAGGCGGGCCCCCGTGTGTTTACACACGCGGAGATGCGCGCGCCGAGATAAAAGCCTGAAAGGCAGCCGAGATAAAGCCGGCTCGTTTCGCTTATCGCCGCCCGAGATCGCAAGCTCTCTCGCAAGCTCTCTTTCGCCCTCCTTTTCGTCGGACAAATGTAGCTACAATGTGTCGCCGTGCTATGCCGGCGGAGGTAGGCGCGAGCTTTGCGCTCTTGTGATGCGCGCGAAATCGCGCGCGCCCCGGTCATGAGAGTGCATTTGTTCGAGTATGAACGAGGCCGTTGGAGAATGGACGGGGGGAGGTAATGGCGCTCGCGGCATTCCCGGCGCTTCGGGTATGCGTAGTAATGAGGGGAGCCGGAGGCGGCGATAAAAATGCAGTAATTTTCGGGGAAGCGAGCTGAAGCGAGTTGTCTTGTGGCGTTTGTTTTTTGCTTTTTTTGTGAGAGGTGGGGGAGTGTGGGGAGAATGAAGAGGATGGAAAAATGTCGCCTTTTGAAAGATTGTTTTGGTGTGCGCACTGAATAAGTTATGTGGGTGTACGAAGGGTGAGCTAATAATGAATTTAATTTTATGTTTTTAATGGACTTTGAATAAGAAGGCGGTTCTCAATTTGATCTGGATTTTTTTAGAAAGAACGCACATATGCAAAGAATGAATTTGATAATTTGCATAAATTATTATATAAACTATTTTACGTACAATTTTGGAAATCAACTAAATTTGGTCTTAATAATTTATCATCACAAAAATAATTTACATTTGAAAAGTAGTTTTTTTTTACTCGGAATTAAATTAATTAACTTTTTCATTTATTTCACCAACAACTTAATATAAACTGTCAAAATGTAACACACCTAAAATAGATAATTAAATTATCTGGGCTTTAGGTCACTATTTATTCTATTATTTAAAAATAAACACATATATAACTAGATCTACAAAATAACTCACTAACTAGAAGAATTTAATATAAGTTTCTGATTTAATAATTAGTATAATTTTTGTTAGTTATATTAATATAATTTTAACGTATTTTAAATACAACATTTGAATATTGTAATTAAAAATTGATATAATTTAAATGCTTAATAAATTTAAGTTTTTTATCGGTAAAGTACAAAAGTATCTATATATTTTGTGCGGTTAGAAAATAACTTTCTGGCTCGAAAAAGCTTCCATTTTGTATCATTTTTTAAACTACAATTACATATAAAAAATGGCAAGATACAAATTGTAGTTTATTTTCGTATCAATATTTCAAAACCAAATATATTTTTGAATGAACGAATTCAGAACTTTTATTTTGATCCCTTGATACTGTTATCAAGCTCAGAAAAAAAGCAACGTTAATGCTGCATTCTCAAATAAAGTAAGTGTAATCTCGCGGTAAAAAGGATTTAAAATGAGCTCAAACAAAAAAGGACACTATTACCGTTCTCGAGATAGCATAGCAAAATTTCGTATTCATTTATGCGCGCAAAACTAACACTGTTTTTCTCTCGATGGTAACAGCGTCGTCCAAGCGACATGAGGACATGATTCCGCAGGGAAATTATATCGTGCAAAAAGAGGATCCCACGGCTTGTTTTAACGCGCTTCCGTTACGTTTTCTGCGTTTGTTTCGGTTTTTTTTCGTGTTTACCTTTCATCGCGATACGCGCTGAATAATTCGTAAAAAGAGATAAGGGAATAATCAGTTGGCGTTTGAATGGGAATTAGAGCATCACATATATACGAAATAATGAGGCGTATAAAAATGTGTAAAGCAAGTGTTCAATTTATGGAAATTTTACAAATTTAGTGCTTTTGAAAATCTAGTACAGTTTACTATAGATATACGACACTGATGCTTATACTGTATCATTCATAATTTTTCAGGCTTGAGCAACAGTTATGAAACTTAAATAATCATCTTTGTAACTCCATAATAGTAGAAAGAAATATGTTCGATGTGCCTCTTTACGTGACACGTTCGTTAGTTCAATCGTGTAATATTTTATATGAAAATTCTCACAATGAAATCGATGTGTACTGTTTTCCTTGTGACAATTAATAGGAAATAATATAATAATTAAACTATTCATCCTCCTAACAATGATGATAAATGGATCGCGAAGTACATTTAATTTACGATCACCTTCGTTGTTAAAAAAGTGTCTTTGAACCAACCTGTTTTTCTTCTCTCTCAATTAAGAAACGAGTAAGATTTTACTTTTAACAAAAGACTATAGTTACTCAATCCAACTGTATTCAACGATACGAAAACTTTGTAAAAGCCATCATTACTGCGAAGAGCAATTTGTTCTTACGCATCATCAGTTCATAAACAATCAAAATGAGAGTATTCGAATGGTATTACAAGGCGAGCGTCGTTTATTGAAGATAATGACAGCTCAGTACAGATCGTTGAAGCGGCGCACAATCATAAATCGCCGTAACAGTGAGATTCAAAGAAATTCATTTTCACGCAATCCATTCTAGCGCCCAATGGACCGTAATCAGTGATTTTCTATCATTATTACGATGAGATCAATTCAAGCAAATGTCAATGGTTTGTTGGATGATTAAAGTCTATTCTTACGTTGGTAATGGCTCGAGTACAAGAATAGTAACCAATAAAAAAATTTACATATTTTTTCAGTTAAAATTGGTTAAAAGTATGAAATTACAGAAATTAAAAATATATAGGCATATTTATGCACCCTGTCCGACCAGACACGGCTTGATCTACTTAAACATATATCAATATTTGCTTTATTAATTGATAAATCGTTGTCTCTTTATTGAATAAAGTCGTTCAGAAGTAGAAATGTAATTTATTTTAATATTTAATTTGATACATGCTCGTTGATTTGAAAGATAGGGAGTACGGTAAGAGAAAGTTCTCCGTAAATGTGGAAACTTCGATAAAGGTTATTTCACTCAGCTGTCTGCTGGAGTGTTGTCAAGCTGCTATTCTCCCTAACTTTGTTGTTGAACCGAAACAACAAAAACAAGATTTTGGACAAAGCTCCATGATGGTAATACGTGGTGGCCACAATAGGACTAACAGGAGCCTCGTGTAACTAACGAACAAAAGAAAAAGCCCTCTAGTCTTGTGGAGGTTTTACTCTCAAAGAAGAAAAAAATGGCAGTGATATTGATAAAACAAAAAAAGTTTGAACTTTATTTCACTATATCTATAAGGGTGTCAACCAAGTCTGTATCTATATGTCGAATTTAATGGAAAGTATAACATAGAGCCGTATTTATACAAGTACTTAAGATCACGTTATTTGATTTCGTAGCTCGTAACCTTGAAACGATCTATATAAGTAAGTATACGCATAGAGGCTAAATTCTGGCTGTAGTTACTAGAACGTTATTGAAATTTGTTATAGCTCAAGTCCTCAAAAAAGCGATGATTATATTAAAAGTAGTGAAATATGAAAGTATATTCAAAGTTTTATTAAAATTAGTAAATGAAAACAGAAAAAATATTTTTATTTTAACGACATTTGATCATTTATTTCAACAAATAAATGTTAATATAACCATAAAATTATAAATTTTATAAAAGCTCTACTTTTTTACTAGAAATTCTGTTAACTCCAACACAAAAGATTTTTCTCAATATATATAGATGTTCTAATAAAAAAATTCATTATTTTCCAAATTTATTACATCTCTATTATCGACTACCTATAACAAATCCCATTCCATATTCCACCCCAATCCCATTAAACCTGCTATTTTTCCAATTAATTTCAAGCACAACATCCCCTAAATCACCCCCCCCCCCCCCCCCCCCCACCCATCACATTTTCCAGCCTCTCCCAGAGCACACTCACGCATCGCAGCGTCGCATCTCCAGCTTGCATTCAGAAACTTCGCCCGCTGCACAAAGGCATTATTAACCATCCAGAATCCAGGCTCGCGCGGTGGCTCGCGCATCCACCAGCCTTACTCAAAATTTACCCACGCAGAAATTCCGCATAAATCCCCCCGCGCGCGCGCGTCCACTTCCAGTCCAAAGTTCTTGCATTTCACATGCAGCCCCGACGCATCTCCCTGCCCCTCTCGACAATAGCCAGCGCGCGCACGTACGAAGTTACGCGAAGGCTTGTGGTTCTGCCCTCCCAGCCCCCGCGTTGACACTGGCCGCTCGCGGCCATTACGGAGCGCCGACGAATTTCAGATCGCAATTGAACCGCTGCAAATTTGCGGCTGCTGGAAAGGCCGGGGGAGGGAGTTGCGGCAATCAAATTAATTGCGACGTAAAATAGCACGTATAGTTGTGGCTCTCGTGCCGGGCTCATATTCGCGCGGGCGATTATATTGTGCCTTTTAATCGCGAGCACGCGTTTGAGGACAAAGTAATGTGTGTATGCGTGCGGATTGTTGGTTTGAAGATTGGTAATGGATTGGTTCGAGTGCGGGATATTAAAAATCTTTGTGGTTCTTAATGGAGAGATGTTTGCGATTAATTTCGATGCGATTGGGTGATTAGCCTTTGTGAGGCTTGTCATGAGAGATTGATTTCGTGAGCTTTAGTATTGTAAGCGATTGGCCGATTTTATTCAGTTTTTTGGCCAATATGTTTTTGATGGTATTATTTTAGCTTTTTCGGTGTAAAATGGAAAATTGAAAACTTTTGGTAATATATCCGGAAAAGATACATTTGCTTAAGTGAATATCAAATGTCTGTAAATATAAAACAAATAACAGCCACGAACACTTAGAATATTAGAATTTTTTATCGTCTCCTCCTATTTATCAAGCCCATTTGTTTTCATAATTATTAAACAAAAATCAGATTAGGAAAACAAACAATTATTTTTTGCGTATTTAAAACGTATTGTAAAGAACACAAAATATTTTAAACTAATTTACTCTAATCCATAATTGTAATCATAAGCCGTTCGAAACAGAAAAGCATTAGCAAAGCTCCAATTTCGTTACACAAATAAAGTTAACATCAATGAAAAATTTTTAATTAAACTTCAAATAGTTAAAAAAAAGAGAGAGACGCATCCTTCATCCGCGAACGACAGCGATGCCAGCGTGAAAAAAAAGCCGTGCACTCTGAAAGGTTGAAGTACCAATTATAAGAGAGTAAATTAGAAAAAGATACGCGGGCGTGTGCGCTCTCGCACTCGTACGTGTGTGACAGGGGAGTTATGAGCGACGAGGGAAAATGAAAATTGAATTTCCAGCCAAGAAAAGTAAATAGAGAATGGAGAAATTGGAGGATGAAATGATGTCGGGGCTTCGAAAGAATTGAAGAACAAAGAGAACGCCGGCAGAGAAAGAGAGACGGAGATAGAGAAGGATTAAACGTACGTGTACCAAAAACGAAGGGAGCAGTATAAGGGAATGGCCCGAGCTCTCTAACTGCCATTATTCCCGTTAATACGTTATTTTAGTATTAACGCGAGCCGTTCATTAGATTAATTACACTGACCGTGGCTCCAGCGTAAGCGGCTGCCTCGTTAAATTCCTCCAGATCCCGGGAAATTGTTGGCTCTCCCTCTTTCTATCTTACACATACTCAGGCGATTCAATAGTTTTTTTCCAAGATAATATGCGCTAAAAGTATAATGTCTTTATTTGAATTTTTCTTCAAGAAACAAAATATTATCACTGTGGTTATATTGTTTTTTATTTTACTGAGTCGATAGTTTTGTTCGACATCTGAGACTTTGTTTGCAACAGCTGTAATTTTTAATTTTTATTTCAAGATTGCAGATTCATGTATTTTATTCTGAATGCCATAGTTTTAAGGTCTTATATTTTAAGATAAAAATAAAATTCAGCTAAGAATTTATAACTCGTACAAAATATGATATATACATTGTAAAGATCCGTTACAATTTATTTTTAAGTACAAGTAATAAAACTTCACGCAAGAATTATATGTTTTGGTTACCTTCGCAAGTGAATGAGTTATATGTGAATAAATATCTTTTATTATTTACACGTTTTATCTTTGGCTTTTTATATTTCTGATAATGAATAAAAAATTATTTACTTTTCAAATGGAATTTTCATCATAAGTAATGATTGAAATGTGCAAATATTTTATCAGAATAGACGAAGAGGATACAGCTTTATCTTCTTTTACTTAAATACTAAACATTACTACTAATTTATAATATTGAAAAATTTATTTTGTAAATGAAAAAGTATACTTAAAATATTTTTTTATATCATTACAATAATTTTATTAGACAAGTGTAAATATAGAGTGTTAATGGAGCATGAAAAGTCTCGATTGAATTACATTTTACATAATAGATTTTTATCTCAATTTCCGAGAAAAAAGATACAAAACCTTGTTAGGAAGAACTCTTCAAAGAAATCGTAACAATACCGCTTTGAAAGGAATTGGATGTAATACCTACATTACCGTAGATTTTAAATGGCGAGGAAAATTTAAAAGCCCCTGATCGTAAAGTCTTTTTACCTTCAGTTAAGAATCATTAAGGACTCATCGCACACGCAGAATTTAATGGAGTATTCTTATTGAAGGAAAGAGATTCGTTTCGTCTTTTGTAGTTAAGTGAAAAATTTTTCGCGAAAAAGCTCTTTACGTTGTGACACTTTGTATACATAAGAAAATTCATGAAAAGATACACTTTTAACATCGAAGCAATGATTTATGAAAATATTTTAATTAATTAATTTTTTATTTAATTATTTTTCTTGGACAACTTCTTAGTGATGTTTTTCAAATTGAGGATATCTTAAACTAAACGTTGGTTTTAAAGATGAATTCGAAAGAGTACAAATTTTTATTCGCTAATTATAAGTATAAAATAAGTTTATTTATAGCCGCGTTGGAATCATCTTTGCAAGTGTTTAGAATTGAAATATACACTAATATTAGAAAATGTTTCTGTATGTATATCTGACTGAGCGCGTTTTTTATAACATTTCGATTTGTTCTTATTTTATACATAACTTCCATTTTCGGGATTCATTTTTTTTGCATTCTAGTACATTATGTATTATACAGTCGAATTCACTAAAACGAAAAAAGACTAACCAGTTTTTTTTAAACGACTTTTTTTAAACTAGCATATCTTTGATACTATTTTAGATAACCTATTTGAAAAAAATAATTACTACTATAACAAGCTAAATTTTTAATTCTAATATATTTCCTTGTCTCTGAAAAAAAAAACTAGTCAAAAAAAAGTTTGCATCAATCCACCCAAAATTTCACAGCCAGACACCTGTTTACTTCAAAAACTAATCCAATAAAAATCTCCGCGCCTCAAACGGAACCAGCCTTCACCCATCCCCGCAGCCAGGCGCAAATTGAACGCAACAGCCGTGTGAAAGTGAGACACGCGCGTTTCTTCGCGACGACAAAAGAAGAAAACGAGCCCACCGTTATATACCTACGCCTGAGAAAAGGTGCGAGCGCGCGCGGCGCGTGTAACTACATCATAGCCCACATCGCTCACGTGCGCCTGAGCACGTGCGCCGGGCAGAAAATAAATAGACGGCTTTCGTACGCGGTGTCATCGTCCCCTCGCACGGCCGGGGATAATAACTTCGTTTACATAATTACCGGCGAGAAGCACTGCCTCAAAGGAGTACTTAGGACGCGAGTAATTTTCGCTGCGCCTCGGCGACACGCGCGCTCGCACTGACACTTCCGGGCCGCGCTTTTGTGCGGATATGGGAGTAGGCGGAGGAGAGGAACGATGTCCCTTGAGAGGTGCTGTGACGTCTTTTGGTCGGGAGGGCCGAGCTGTTAGCGTCACGCTTGCCGATTTATCTGGGATTCCGAGTGGATTTTCGTTGTGGATGAGTTTTTGCTGTTGCGTTTTGTTTGTTGTTTTAGGTGTTGATGTGAATTGTTGAGATGTGTTGTGGAAAAAATAGGTTTTGAGTTATTGTTGTTTTCGTGTGGCATTAAATTTTAGTGGAGGTGTTGATGTGAATTGTTGAGATGTGTTGTGGAAAAAATAGGTTTTGAGTTATTGTTGTTTTCGTGTGGCATTAAATTTTAGTGGAGTTGGAAAGGCTAGTACATTTAAGTTGTAAAAATTAAGTTTTTTTAAATGCTACAGAAAATTTTTGCGAAAATAATCAATCTTTTTTTAAATATTCATTCATTGATTTTATAACAAAATCAAGTTAATCTATATCCGTTTAAATACTTCAGTCGGTTAATTAACCATCTTTGTGAGGATTACATAAATGAACAGAAAATTTTCACTTAATCACTGTCACGATAAGTGAGTTCGGAGAATGAAGGATTTACTTTTACACAAGTAGATAACGTAATCAAAAGACACCCTAATCACAGATTGATCAGAAATACTT
>JAPYZA010014497.1:0-7500 GCA_030522685.1 Eupelmus azureus | reverse complement strand
CTTAAAAGTTGCAATCTTTTAAATATAATACTATTTTTCATTGATAGTACAAATTTTAGTATTTTAACTCTTCTCAATGTAAAAACATTCTTAAATTCCAAAATTTGTTCGTTATAAGAAACATTTTTAAGGAACCTAATATTGTAAAAAATTAATAATATTTAAGCTTTTCTCGCCGTGGTATTTTAATATAACTATGAAATTTTCTAAAATGATAGAGAATTACATAACAGAGGGCAACTAACTCGTCGTTTGTTGTAATTAAATTTGTATCCTTTGTTATAAGCAAAATAGTTAATTTTTCGTGTGTTAAATTTTGGCGCGAAATTTGAATTTTTAATCGACTTTTGAACCCTCGTAACTGTATATAAAACAAGTACCTGAAGCAAGACTAAAAAAAATACTCCTATAAAAAGTTACCTGAATAATTAAGATTTTATCTGTGTTATTATAGAACTGACCGTATTGCATAAGATTTTACTTTAAATGTAAATAATTCGATATACAAGAATCTTGTCTTCATTTTATTAGAAAATAATAATAAACTAGAAAAATCAAGCTTTAATTTGCTCTTTCCAGAATTGAAAAATATTAATCTGGTCAAAAGTTATGTCAGTTTAAATTTGAGCAACGAAATTGGATTGTTAAATTATAAATATTAGTATCAGGTACGAATTTAAATGATATTTCGATGTTCAAATGCAAACTGCCATAACATTTGACTAAATTAATATTTTTCAATTCTGGAAAAAGCAAATTAAAGCTTGTTTTCTCTAATTTCATTTTCTGAAGCCATTTGAATACTATAGACACGGTGATTTAAATGTAATTATTATATTCTATTATATATAATGTTACGGAACTGACATTTTCGTATTTTTTTGCTCGCATAGCTCAAAATTACTTTTGAGTTTAGCGTTTTTTGAATTTTGAAATTACTGGATTACTTTTGGATTTAGCTCAACATAAGTTAAATAAAAATTCTGTAAATACGAATTCGAACATACTTACTCTTAAGTCTCAAATATACATTAAAATATATCATTATTAAATAGCAGTTCCGTAGTGGTACGAAACTGACATATTGTGCTTTTTTCTGAATTTCAATTAAAAAATCAACTGGTACGTACACGATTTTAAACTTTCGAACTCTTTTTCGGTTAATTTTGTTAATCTGTACCATGTAGTTTAAAAATCTATCGTTGGGTGGTGATAAAATACTATTCTGGATTACTTTTGAATTTAGACATTACAAAATGTAAATTTTTTCGTAACATAAGTAACAACAATTAAGCGTCTCGTTTTAATAATAAATAGAACATTTTAATATTGAGACTATTAGAAATCTCTTGATTTGACAGCCTTCTGATGATTTGAAAACTTTCTGTTAATTTCACAATTTGGCACGTGCATTTCAATATGGGTACATTATTTATCTCATGAGATTATTTTTCGCCCGAGCAAAATAAGGGAGAAGAATCAAATGAGGTAAAGATCAATTCGCACCCCACATAGCATGAAAGCTTCATAGAAGCTTCCAGAAAGCATGAAGTGTCCGCGACAAATTGATGTCAGGAAGCTTCCACGTAAGGTTTCAAGTAACCATTCATGGAATCTTCTCCGAAGATATTTTGCAATGTTTAGGAAAGATTCACGTAAGCTTCCGAGAAGCTTACAGGAACCTTTCACATTATTTTGGTAGAATTTTGAATCTTTCATAAAAGATTTGTGTAAGGTTCCAGAAATATTTTAGGGAAGATTCCAGAAAATCTTCCAGGAAGCTTCCAGGGAAAGCTTCCAGGAAGCAAGAAATGTCCGCGACAAATTCATGTCAGGAAGCTTCCACGGAAGGTTACTGTAACCTTTCACGCAAACTTCCTGGAAAATATTTTGCAAGGTTTTTTAAATAATGTTGGAAAAAACTATTTATTTGAGTCGATAAATTATATTTTTTCGAACTGATTAAATATGTTATTGAGTCAAATATGTATTTTTCTATTATTTCTACAAAATAATCAAAAAATTATTTATTTAAATCTATTAAATATTTTAATGATTTATTTGAATATTTTGTTGATTTAATAGTTTTTAAAAATTAAATTGAAAAAAATATTTGCTTTTTTACTTGTTTATGTATCTGTACCTGTAGCACTTTAAAAGTCTTTTGCCACTCGTCCGAGGTTTGGGCTTTTTAGAGCTTTTAAAGAGGTAATGCACTTTTATTAATTATTCTTAACAAGCATTATGTTTTTTAAACATTTTCTCGCATACTTATATATATTATACAATTTTAGCATAGAAAAAAACGCATTAAAATTTTTTGACCTACCGGGGATTTCAACTCGGGATGCTCGAGTTAGTACACAAGAAATGAAGTTTTCTTATATATGAGTATTAAGTAGAATATATTTATTTTGAAAGGGAAAGGTTATTAAAGAAAATTATTATGTTATTACTAATATGTAGTTAAAAAATGATTTAATTATATTAATTGTGTTAAGCATTCTAGAATACCTACTGCAACCTTCTTTTTGGAAGCTTACTAAAAGTCTTCCTATAATGTTCCTTGGAGCTTCCATGAAAGATTCCAATGAGACCTTCTCGAAACTTTCATTTAGCTAACAGGAAAGTTCCTGGAAGCTTAATCTGGAATTTTTCTTGAATCTTTCGCTGGGAAGCTTTCCAAAATTTTCATGCTGTATGGAATTTAAGGACGTTTTGAAGTATAAGGATTATATGGAAAATATTTTAGATACATCTTAAAAGCATTATCTGAAATATTTTTTGGAACCTTTTGAAAAAGTTTTTGAAAAGGTTTCTCTAAATATTTTTAGAAACTCTTATAATTATTTCCGAAAATGTTTTTTTTATAGACAGAAACTCTGTACGAAACGTTAATAAAATCTTTTAAAAACCTTTTCGCGAACATTACGAAAAAGATTTTTTAAACGTCTCCTAAAAACTTTTCAGAAAACATTTTTGAGGCATTTTAAAAACATTTTCATGGTGGTTTCAAAATGCTGCAAAAACCATTATGAAGAATATTTTTTAAAAATCATAAAAACCTTTTTGAAAATATTTACTCTTTTTGTATATTCGAATATTTTTTCAAATATTTTTGAGACGTTTTTGAAAGGTTTTTGAAAATATTTTTATGAATAGGTTTTTGAATATTTTTATCGTAACAACTGCCTTTTTAAATATTCATAAGAAGTTTTCAAACGGTTTTTGAAAACATTTCTGAAAAGATAATTTATTTGAAAACATTTTGTGCTATACGGGGAATCCATTCTTATAGCATTAACTCTCGATGTAGTATAATGTATTAATTCTCTCGATATAGCAGTATTAAGTAACTTGAACTAGATCTATAAAGAAATAGTTTTAAAGTCGAATTTAAATAAAAATCATAATTCAATTGAATTCATATAAAATTAAAATCCCTTGTAAAATAGAGGCAGTGTTCCAACCTTTGTGTGAAAAAAAAAATAATAATAATAAGAAGAAGAAGACAATAAAGTGACCCAAATCAACACATCCATCAATTAAGTAATGATCACTTTAAATGAACTAGTTTAAAATTAGTGATCTGCTCTAGAAAAGTAATGAAAACAGAAGTATAAGCCCAGAAAAAGCGCGAGAATTCTACTTGCGGTTGTTTAAATTACTTATATCAAATGAAAAAACAAATAAATAATTGGTAAAAGTAGAGTTAAAGGCGTCTTCCCGCCCTGTTGGAGCTGTTAGTGAAAGTTTCCTGGAAGTTCATTGGTAAGCTTCCCGGGAAGATTCCTGTAGACTTCTATGCAATCTTCCTGGAAGCTTCCTGAAAGGTTTCATGTAACATTCAACTTTTCAAAAATTTGAATATCCTACGTAAACTTTCATGAATCTTCCGAGATGCTTCCATGAAAGATTCCAATGTGAACTTACTGAAATTTTCATTTAAGTTAAAGGAGATGATTCCGGGGAGGAAATTTAGTAACCTTTTAGGAACCTTTCTTAATTTCTTTCTACAATCTTCCACCGAACACGTGTGCGTGTGTGATTGTTCTTGTGCGTGCGCGTATGTGTCTGTATGTATGTGCGTGCATACAACAAAAACAGTGAAACTTTTTTGAAAAACAGGAGGTTTCAGCTTCTACTACAACATATACTGTTTACAAAAAAATTTTTCTCAACTGGTTTAATGAATGTTTACAACCTAATTTTTGGGTTCCTGTATAAAATTTTGTACAGATTTCTACCCCACCCTTTCACATTGTTAAATAAATTAAACGAGGTTTACATTGTGGATTCGTTAAAATATCCTAACGTTGTAAGAGCAAACTTCAACGGTACAGTATCGTTTGCCGCTGACAATGGCTTTTCGCCACTGCAACTTTACAAAAATGAGTGCGCGAGTTGTCCGTCCGTTGAAGTTTGCTCCTACAACGTTAGGATATTTTAATGAATCCATAATGTAAACCTCGTTTTATTTATTTAAGTCTTGAAGAGGGGAATTGAAAATCTCCCGAAACGTTGACATGAAATAAATTGACTAGTAACAACCTGGTTCGTTAAAGATCAATATCCACCTCCACATCACTTCTAAAATACTATACTACGAATGACAACCTCAATCTTGATTTAGTGTTATATTTTTTATATTAATGCATTGTCATTCAAGATCTAAACAATGCTTCAAACCGCAAGTCTCTAGCTCATCGGGAAGTTAGTTAAAAATCCATTGCAAGTTCTACCCGAACCTCAACCCGAACAGACAGACAGACAGACAGATAGACAGACAGACAGACAGACAGACGAACAGAAAGACAGACAAAGACGAAAGCGAGTTAATTAAAACGTGGTAATAGTATATTGTGTACCAAGGGCTCAAAGTGGGCGTTTTTAGACCGAGTGTGAAATTTGCAGTACGAGTCGAAGGTGAGCTAGCACGAGCCGAAGGCGAGTGTGATTAGTGTTTTTTGTTACCTACAATGAGGAACTGAAGTGATCATTTTTAGACACGGCAGCCACTGTCCTATTAGATTTATAAGACATGTGCTCTTAAAATATATCTACATACAAAATAGACAAAAGATAATAGATATCAAATGAAAGATAATAGATACAAGATAAAAGATAATAAATGAAAGATAATAAATACAAGATAATAGATATTATATTATATATATATATACTAATTGGGGTACCCCCCTGCTCGCTCCGCTCGCCAACCCCCATAAGTATGCTTAACATATATTTTTTATATGTTTATAAATATTATAGTTTTAAAAATATATAATATAATGTCTATGTTAATATTGTAATTTGTTTTACGTGTTTTATTTGATTAAAATTAAACTTTTTTAAGAAAAAAGGGTATGAGTAATTGAAATTAAATAAGCCATATGCCTTTGTTTAGAAGAACTATTTAATTTTAAAATATTTATTTTTTGATCAATATACAAATTTTTTTACTTTATCAATATCTGAATATTTGATATATATTTTTTCTATTTTTTTCCACGCTACCCTAGGGGTAAATGGAAAATTACTAATATTTAAAAAATATTGTATAAATAATTGTATTCTATATCTAAATTTTATGAAAATGATTTTCAAATATAATGTGGTTAAAGTGAAGATGCAATTAAGATTTTTTAATCACACACAGCCCGTTGTAAGAACCATTATAAACTATTTTACTTAATATATTTTGTATTTTATTCACTTAAAATATTTTTTCGCCATACCCGAAAGTGTCACTTTCGCTCCCGGCTCAAAATCACGAAAGTGGTATTTTAGGCCCGGGTACGGTGAAAAATAGTATACGCACTACGGAAGAAAATAAAGAAAGCCTCAGATCGCATGTTTATCACCCTCGGCTTCAGCTCGGGCAATAATTTACATACGATCTGAGACATTCTTTATTTTTCCTCCCTAGGTGCGTAATATACTATTTATTCTAGACATTATCTATTAATTATTTTGATTAATATATTTTGATAATTTTTTTCTCTATAATCTTAATTAAAGAAACTTTACCTACCACTTACAATATATGCACTAAATTTTACAATTTGGCCTATGTGTAACCTCAAAAAGTTTTGTTCGATGCTGCAAATCCTCTTCGGAAGCTGAACTGCTGTTTTAATGGATAGATAGATAGATAGATATGATTTATTATTGCACAAATTAAGTACAAATTTGATACATTACAATTCTTGTAGTGGCGGATCGCCTATAACAAAGTTATACCCATTTCTCGGGCAAAGTTATACCCATTTCTCGGGCTAGTATAAATGTAAATATGTGTATATAAATATCACAGTGTAGAATATAATTTCGCATATCTATCAGTCAAACTTTTTGTTGATTTGGATTTTGGTGGTCACCGCAAGATTCTTAAAAATACCTAAATTACTAATATTTTCAATTGTTTATCAAACTAATTTTTCAAATTCTTCTATTTTCAAAAAATTAAATCTGTCAATTTGCGAGGATGGATATAGTGAAGATTTCTGCAAATTTTCAAGGTGATTGGTTGAAAATTGGCAAAGTAATCCTGCGGTAACTACCAAAATCCACTAAAACAGTAGTTCAGCTTCCGAAGAGGATTTGCAGCATCGAACCAGACTTATTGAGGTTACGCATAGGCCAAATTGTAAAATTTAGTGCATATGTAAGTGGTAGGTAAAGTTTCTTTAATTAAGATTGTAGAGAAAAAAAGTTATGTCTATAATTAAATTTAATTTTTTTCCAGGTTTTAATTCAGCCCTGAGCTCTTAAACTTTTAAAAATCTTTCAAGAGAATGAAATTTAATTTTTAGTTAATTTATAGTTACAGTTTTCCTCATCATCTAACATTAAAAACTTGTTTTATTAATTTTTAAGACAATCATTTCAACTTACAATTATAAAAATCAAATTTTCCCCAATATAACAGCATACAAATTAAAAAGTTTTTGCTTACTTTTAAAATTTATACATATCCAAATCATGTACTTGTTGAATAAGTCTAGCTGGATATTTAGCCTGGTTTTCAACTGGATTTCACGTGGATTTGTCTGGAATCCATGCAACTTTGTGACGCTACGTTAGAGAACGAGCACGCACACACATACACAAACACAACAAACATACACACGCACACACACACAAACACAACAAACATACACACGCACACTCTCTCGCATCCGTACGCAGCTATCATAATAGCTAAACTCTCTTCACAGCGCGATAGACAAGCTGAGCGCCGCGCGCACCAGCAAGAGAGAAGAGAGGGAAGAGCGCCGAGCGCCGAGCGTCGAGCGAAAATCGACGGGCTCGCAGCAGCGGCCGAGAGAGTCAGTCTCTCTACGACCGCCCAAGTGTAATATCACTCATCCGTCGCTCCCGACGGATGAGTGCCTTTGTACTCAGGGAGGTTCTAGTTAAATAAATATAATTTATTTTACATATGGAGAGACGCAACTTTAGTTACCTCTCCTCTCTCCTATCATAGGAAGGTATGCT
>JAPYZA010014496.1:0-12436 GCA_030522685.1 Eupelmus azureus | reverse complement strand
CAGCTGTTTACTTTCTCGTTTAAGTCTCTCAGCCTGCTCGCCTGTATAATATTTGAAAAATAATTATATTCTTGCAACGAGGCAATTTGCCGCGTTACAATTGAAAGGCTGATACAAACAAGAGAAACCAAGCAAAAATTATGGGGAGAGGGGGGGGGGGGGGAGAAGGGGGAAGTATTTTTCAGAAAAATCATAAAAAACCACACTTACGATGACAATTTTACGTTATTTTAAGAGAAAAAAAGGAGAATACTGAGGAGAAGGAGAGGGGGGCGGTCTCAAAACAACAATATAGTATATATATATATATATATATATATATATTATAATATTATTTTTCGTCATTTTTACCTTATTTTCCTCGATTTAACGTCGATTTCATAATATTTTGCTATATTTGTGCTTAATTTATCTAAAATCTCCGGGTATCTTCAATAATAGCCGTTATTTCAGAAGATTGTCGTTATTATTTCACTTTTATACGTAATTTTTAGATATTTTTATGTTATTTTCCTCGGTTTGACGTCGTTTTCATGATATTTTGCGATATCTATGCCTTATTTATCGAATATCTCCTTTTTTATTTTAAACAGCCGTTATTTCAGAGGGAGAAATTTGGAGTTTTGTCTATTTGTTTTTCTTTTATATGGATTTTAAATTATTATTTTGATATCTATTTGAATATCTATTTATAAGATTTGTAGTTTTTATGTCATTAAATTGATAAGTAAAGATCTTATATTTAGTACATAATAAAATTACGAGTAGAAGCGTGCGAGAGTGTAAGTTGAGGTGTGAGAGATTAGAAGGGCGAGAGTGGGTTCGAGTCGTGTAGTTGCGGGGCGGAGAGCGAGCGTCTGAGAGACAAAGGAGAGCGTGTGTGTGAGAGGGAGAGAGTATGTCAGTCTAGGAGGAGCTGAAAGAGTGAAGGTGTGTAAATGTCAGGAGTTAGAAAATCGTATATGTGCACTCCGGGAGGAATTTTTAAGATTTTGTTGTCTTGTTAGTAATAGAAATTTCATTTTCAAACATATTGTGTGTAGAAATTCATTTTATACTAGAACCTAAAATCCCATCGAATTTCGCCGCGTCACAATATATATATATATATATATATATATATATATATATATATATGTATATAATTTTCTCTTTGGAAAAACAACAGTAACCAAAAGTAAAAAAATGATATCAAGTTCTTTAAATTAACATCGGAATAACTTCGAATTTAAAGTTAAAGCACAAGTACTCTAGCCTTATAGTATATTAGAATTTTATTTTATTTAAATGTCATGATACTAGGTAGAAAAAAAGGATTGAACATTTTTTTAAATCTCATAAAATAGCCTATTACACATGCAATGCAAATTATGCTATTTTCTTTGCACAATAAGCAATGAATAAAATGTCACATACACTACGGCATAATAATTTATAAATAACGTAGTATCAAAATTTACCTCATAATAGATTTCATTGTAATTTCAAGAGCAGCTCTACCATATTTATTATCTATATTAAATTGTGAAAAATCACGTGTTTCTGTCGCTCGCCGATCTCCATGAGTCAAAGCACCAAGACTTTCTAGTCGTTTTGCAACGATGGATGCAAATCTTCTTTCTCCCGCTAAGTCCGAAATAAGGAATATATATTCTGGGGCATTAACCTGATTAGATCGATGTGTTCTACCAAATTGCTGAATTGCTCGATCCGCACTCCATGGAAGTTCGAGTGTTATGTGTACTCTGCGCATTTGATTTCGTGCTCGCTTATCACTTTGTAAGGATATCCCACTGCTTGCTGCTTCAGAAATGATTGCAACCATCTTTTGACCATCCATAAATCTGAAAAAAACATATTGTAAATAAAAAACAAAAGTAAGTTCTAAATTAATAGTAGATGGATTAATTTTTAATAAGGTATACATGATAATAGCATTATTTATGATAAAGGGTATCCCAGGATAAGCTAAGGCGTTGTGGCACCCCTCCTGGAATTTCAATCTAATTACATGTCCTAGTAGGTACATAAAAAATAAAATTTTTGCCACCTCTCCCGCATTCCCAACCCCCATTTATTCCCTTAAATCGCTGAAAATAGATATTTTTACATTACAATTTATTTCGCAGGCAACTTTGCATTAAAATATCTGAAAAAATTCAAACATGTAGGGTGTCTATATGGCGATTTGCACAAATTTTCTCAGACCTCTACATGCTCAGTAAGTACCCTTAAAAAATTCGAGAATATTAAAAACGTAAATTTCTTATGCTCGATTTAAAGATACACTTCCAATTTTTGTCCTAAAACTTGTTTTTTAATGTGTTCTAACATATTCAATTTCAAAAAAAATTGTTTGAGTGATTCTCCATCTCCAAAAATCACAAAAACCATGTTTTTATCGATATTTTTTACATTTATTGGGCTGTTTGTAGCCCGTAAGTATTTTTTATACTTAGGAAAATACTGAAATAACTATTATCCCTAAGCAGACATAATAAGATATGCAATATGAGGAGTCACAGTTCTCCAAAGTACAAACTAAAAAATGAAAAACGGATAATTCAGACCAAAAATAGCAGCAAGCAACCGTATTGCAGGTCTTTTTCCAGCCATTTATGGCTTTAAACTGTTTCCGGGCCGGTAATTGTACGAGAAGAAACCGCTGCCAATTCATTGGCACGTAGCTTTTTCAAGATTAATTTATTGTTTCTATATGTATCTTATATAGTTTAAATATTAAGTATGTTTAAGCATATTTTTTTTAATGATCGATATCTTTATTAAAATTATCAAATTTTGTAATGCTAAATACGTTAAAAGCTGAAATTATAAGTATATTAATTTCTAAAATATCTATGATTACTATTTAGAAGTCATGGATATTTCTTAACGGGGTATGATAGATCTACTATTACCGATTGTGCATATTATAATACTTTTTGCTTATTAAAAATAATATATAGCAAAATTTCATTATGTATATAATATAAAACTTTTTCTATCAATTTAATCGCATAAAAACCTCAAAGATTATAAATAAATATTCAAATAGATATCAAAATATGAAAAATTATATAGTTCTCCATAGCTACAAGACCCTGTATAATTTAAAATCCATATAAAACAAAAATAAATACATAAATCACCAAATTTCTTCTTAATCTTAAAACTGTGTTAAAATATGAAAAAAATGAGTGATTAATCGTAAAAAATGGCAGCTAAGTTCCTAAAATATTTTCATTCAAAACTCCTTCTCTCAAGACAGGGAGCAACAATGTGGGCCTTTATATATGTATTAAGCGCGCAAGCGCTGCTCCGCTCTTGTTAGTTAACGGGATAAACGAATGGAATAAAAGGGATAAACAGAGCAGGAGACGAGCCCGGCTGCTTGCCGTCAAGCGATTGCTAGGGCGCGGCGAACGACCTTCGGGCTGGCGGAAAGGAAAACACGCCTTAATGCGATCTGTCTGAGCTCTGATTTTTAATAAGCAAGGAAAAGAAAGAAAGGAGTTGAGGTCGGAAGGAAATTTTGTAGGAGGAAGACAATATGTTAAATAATAATTACTCAAAAATATTATATGGTTCAACTAGGGAGGAAAGTTGGCTTTTTCTAGGGAGGATGATTTTTGAGCACGAGTGAGAGTCGAGGGCGCCTTTGGCGCCCGAGATGGACACGAGTGCTCAAAACATCATCCGAGTCTGAAAAAGTAATTTCCTCCCTTATTAAACACTGTGCTTTTTTTAACAAGAGCATGCAGAGGCCCTTTTTTGTGCACAGAAAATATTTTTGTTTTATTTTTTCAAATTTTCAAAACTTTTAAATGTTTAAAAAATTTTCGAATTTTTTCAAAATTTTTGATTTTTTTTCAAAATTTTCAAATTTGTTAAAAAAAATTTTTCAACAAAATTTGAAAATAATCAATACTTTAATTTGCAAAATTTTAACTATTTTCGAGAGGCGGGAGGAAAAATTTTTCTCAGAAAATTCGAAATGAACGGAAAGTTGAATATTTCTCTCCCGCCGTAGCGGGAGGGAAAATTTTTCTCTCCCGCTGCATAGAAATATTCAACTTTTTGTTCATTTCTCATGCACAAAAAGGGCCTTTTTCATGCACATGTTGAAAAAAAAATATTACTAACCAGTTTTGTTCGTTGTAGTTTTGTAGATAAATAGAGGAAAAGTCAGTTTCAAATCAAAATATTTATTTAATTAAAAAAATGCGTACGTAAAAAAATTTATGAATTCACGATCCTTCGCTTACAAAATCCAAAAATTAATTTTAAATAAATTATAAATAACTCGTGGGACCTGATTCTAATAAGATATTTTCGCGCATACTCTCATCCGTACCGACGTACCCTCGCATCTTTTCGGAAAATTGGCTGCCGATGTGCCCCCGCGTCTTCCTGGAGATCGACTGGCCCGATGTGGACCCGCGGCTACTGGAGCTCTACTAGGCCGACGCGTACCCGTGTCTTTCTGGAATTTCACTGCGCGATGCTGGGGTTCTTCCTCGCCTTTATAAATCTTCTGCTTCTCTTCAGTATGGCCTCCTAGATGAACATCCACCAAAAATTACCGACGGCCATTGCATTCAGTATCCACCGAAAATTGCTGGCGGCCATTGCATTCAGTATCCACCGAAATTTGACGGCGGCCATTGATTCAATTTTCAAGGACCCATTGATGAGTTGATTCGTAATAAGGCTTGCACGTGTCGCGGCTGCGAGTCAATACAGAGCTTGGATACAATGGGCGGTTTGTTTCGGTCTTTATTCCAAGAACGCAAATCTGATAACTTCAAACGCTATTGGTCTTCATAGAGGCTCGTACACGAAAGAGGCGCGCGATTAAAATCATTATCCGGGTCGTGAAAACACTTACATATATACGTAATAATTTTTATTCAAAGACGGACAATATTTTTATGCGTAAATATACTGCGATGTTAAAATAAAGTTATTAAAAAATTCTAGATTAAATAAAATTGTATTATTGTAAAATTCTATTAAATTATCATATTTAAATCGCATTAACTTGCCAAATGTTGTATTAGTAAATTAATATATAATTTTTTTAATGTGTAAAGACGGTATTAACGCAGCTATCAATACATACATCTGTATTTACAAATATCGTAAAATTCTTAACTTGTCATAATCGGATGTGAACATAATTACTACATTTATGCAATAGCTATTTATGAAAAGATATAAATATAAAGGCGTACGTGTACGAAAAATCTTAAATAAAAAAAGTTAAATGCACACCATGTAACGATATATAAAAAATCTACCTTCTCTCAAAATTTCAATTTAATTTAAGCCTTTTTACTCACTAATCGTTGAACATAGAAAAACATTTTTTTCACTTTTTAATTTTTTATTCAAAAACAGGCAATATAATAAATCCAAATTTACACAAATTGTAGATATTGATATTCTACTCTATCCTGATATTTTTTAAAGCAGTTGATCATTTATTTTGGAAGTTATGAAACTTAAAAAAAAAAGAACATTTATGTTCAAAACAAATAAATGATGATAGCTAATGTAAAAATTTTTTTTTGGATAAAACAACTTTTGAAAAAAAAATATAACCGACTTCAAAAAAATGTAATAACAGTTATACACGGGCATCATAAGGATTCAAAACTGCTATAAAAAGTGAAAAATAATGACTATTACAATGTGGTATAATTTCAACTTTTTGGAGTCGGCGCGAAATTTACATCTAAAGCATCGATTCACAAACAATCATGAATATATTACATTTAAATTATTATTTGGCGCCGACTCCAAAAAGTTACAATTATACCACATTATAATAGTCATTATTTTTCACTTTTTAGAGCTATTTCGTACTTTTTAGAGGCTATAATTGGCATCTCCAAAAATTTGTTTCATAAATTCACGGGAAACGCGCATATTTTTTTGTCAATGTGTTGTTAGTTACTGTAAAAAATATATTTTCTGAAATCTATAAGTTCTAGAAAAACAGTCAATATCAGTAAGATCGAGTAACGGTATTTTTGCCACTACTCGCTGTACCAGGTACGTATCAATTCCAAATTTAAACGAGACTACCACATCACCGTCCGCTACAATTTAAAAGAAATTTTATCCAAATCGGTCAACATCTAAAAAAAAAAAAAAAAACATACGGTAAAAACGTATAAGCTCCTCCTTTTTGGAGTCGGTTAGAAATATAAGTATTTTTAAGCATTTTCAATTACTTTTTGTCCGATTTAAATATCTCAAAGCTATCATTAAAAAAATTCGAAAAGTAATTTTTCGAAAATTGAAAATTCAAGATAATATAAAAACGCATTTAAGAGATAAAAAATGGATATTTTTCCCAATTACGATTAATTGAAACACAAAGAATGCATTTTCCAAATTTAAAATTCCTTATATTTCTGATTAGTTCTCACATCTATAAATATACTAATCATGTATTTTCTTATTACTCTGCTCTTATTCTTTTAGAGCTATTCTTCAATTGCGCTAGATTTTGTTGAGTGAAAAGAGTGAAAGAGCGAACAAACCTCGGTGTGACTCTATAAACTCGCGGGTATGTGTAGTGTGTGTGTGATAGGGGAAGAGGGAGAAAGAAAGGTGTGTGTGTAATGTGTGTACGATACAACGTGTATTCGCGGTGGAGAGTAAATTAGCCTGCACTAGAGGTGACGAGTCGAAGATAATTCGCGCCTATAGTGACTGATCGTACCCGTGGACCGTAACTGGTGGAAAAGTTAATCGTATGTCTCCAGCCGAGACGATTACAAATAACGAGCCAAATCTCTAATGTGCCACGTTGGGCCGTGCTATCTTAAGGACTAAACTCTTCTAGTGGCTGCTGTCCAAACTATCGTGTACGCATGGAATACAAACTTGTGTCGTACATATAGCATATACAGGGTGAGGGAAAAGTATAGAAATCCCTGGAAATTTTGCGATTTTTATAGTAAAACAAAGCAAACAAAAGGCATACCCTAGGTAACTTTGAACAAGATCGAATCCAAGGTCACCATCGGATTCCTTGTTCAAAGTTACCTAGGGTATGCCTTTTGTTTGTTTTGTTTTACTATAAAAATCGCAAAATTTCCAGGGGTTTTCATACTTTTTCCTCACCCTAGATGTACGTCACAAAGTTAGCAGGGTACCTTGAGAAAATGGGTTAATAAAAATCGTAGGCTATCATATAATAGCTCACGAATGGCCTATTTTTAACCATAAACGATTTGTCAAGTCGGGTTTATCAAAAAATATTATTTAATTATGTTAACATCATATATTGCCAACTACATATAAAGTTGACAAGGTACCTTGAGAAATTTGGTAAATAAAGATTTGTGAAGTCTGATATGAGAAAAAAAGTTACTAAGAACTGCATTTTATTAATCTCAGAGCATACTAAGAAACTGTATTATACTAGAATAGATGTATGTGCAAAAACTAAAATTTGTTGAACCATAAATTCTATGTCGCATCAGAAGTACTAAGACCTAACTTTTGAAACTTCTATTATGTTAATAAAAATGAATTTTCATATACTTTTATAATGACTGTAACTTTTACTTTTTACGAACCTCGGGCGGAGACTTAACCTTCAAAACCGCGGGCGCCAGGCACCGTGAGTTGCCGAAGTCCTATGACTTCTTACCTGATAAGGCCACGAGGTCGCTAGATTTTCCCGGGCTATCTGCAGCCCCACCGGAGTTGACAGAGAGTATGAGAAAACTACAAGCGTTATCTTTAAATCTCTCGGCTTCTTTATTGATCTTTACCATATACAATCGGAGTCGCTCGCGTTATGTACTCCTATTTAGCGCGAATACAATAAATAGGCAACCGAGAGGTAACTGCTACGATGGACTCACGCGTCCAATGGCTTAAAATCGCACTCCCCACGTTGGCATTTCACTCACTCGCGCCCACGTTGCGCACATTCACACGAAATTCGCACAAAACAAGGTCCGTTCCTCGACGCCACGTTCGCGGTGGTAACGGAGCTATCTAGCCTAAACTCGTCCGGAATAGCTCGAGGCTGCGTTCGCGAGTCTATTCGATCAGAGTTACCCTCAATCTCTTCGTGCCGTCGAATTTCCCCGCAGACACCTGGCTTGGGGAACGCTCCCTCAAGCAGATAGCTTCTGAGGTAGCCCCAAAGATACCCGCGATCCCGTCTGCATCACCGCCCGTTTGATTTACGCCAGACAGCCGGATTGACGCGAAAGATATCCAACGAACGCGAAGGAGCTACAGATGCCCCAAATTCAACGGCACCAAGGCACCCGCGAGGAGACAACCACGGCCGAAGATCACGCACTCGCCGCACTCTTCCGATCTTAACAGCGAGGTGAGATATCCGCGAAACTCTCCCGGAACAAACGTGATCGGCGCCGGCCGATCACTAGGTAACCGCGCAAAAGCCGGCACTAGCTTCTTTAACCGCGACAATAAACCTAACAACCGCCACTCGCGCACGCACTCGTTCTCTAGAAACCAACTAGATATCTAACCGCTAAACAATGAAACCACTTAATAAATTATGAACGAGCACACGCCCGGCGAAGTACAAAAAAAAACCGACTGACCTTTAAAATCCGCGCAGCGCTGCCCTTTGTCCGCCTGGAGCTACTGGAGATGAGTCCGCTCGTGTTCGAAGTCGAAGCAGGAGTCCGCGAGCCGAGCGCACGGCTTGACGACCGCGGCCCGCGCTGTCCCCTCCCTAACGTTCGCGCCTGCGCGGGATTGGCTGAGCGAGCGCGCGTCTCTCGCATGCGCTAACTTCGTACTCGCGCAACAGGCAACCTACCTCCCTCGCCGTGATTGATGGAGCAGACACCCGCCAAATTTAAACTCTCGCATCGCACAAATGTATATCTGAGCGCTACAGACAACCACTTTTTACATGATTGTTGGACCCACCAAAATACAACGTCACCGCTATCAGGGCCCTTGATGCAAATGTACCCTGCATTCTGTCGAGCGCGCTTCGCAGCAGTTTTTGTCCACAACGTTCACGGATGACAACGAAAATCCACGCTGGCCAAGCGCTTGACAGCTTCGCAGCCTCCGTCAGGGCTACCTCGCCACCGAGCCACGATACTCCGACGTTCCCAGCGTTTCACCGTTACACGGACGCCCTGCAGCACTCTCAGCTCGTAGTTTGATGCACCTGCCTGTCTTGCCGCTTCCACTAGCACGTCGTTATGCTCTCACTCTCTCGGCATTTAGTGTTGACGACGGTGGCTGTGCTTTCTGTTCTATCAAAATTTTTTTTAAATTAAATCTTAAGATTTCAGCTTTACGATTCCGAAGTTTATGTTTCGATTTATAGCACCCAGACATTAAGTGACCTTGAAAATCAAGGTCATCTTTTGAAACTCAAAAATTTGCTAAGTTTGCGCATTGAGATGGAGTTACGAAAATTCTGATGAAAGAAAATGAAAGTTCAATTCTTCCTCTTTAATTTGAAAAAAAATTCAATTCTCTACGATTTACCTACGCGATTATACAGCATTTAAAAAAACTGAAATTCTCGGTTTTGAGACTATTACCCTACTGAAAATAATTACGTAATTTTTTTGAACTTATAAATTTTTGTTTGTAATAGTTGGCGGTGGTATATTACGTCCAGATATACCTCGACTACTTCTTCCGGGAATCTTGTATCGAGATGGGGATGAGGACATTGGGGCGAAGTTAGAGGTCGCCGAAAAGGTAGTGTGTGTATGTTAACTTGCTGTACAGGTATACCTGGACAACTTCTACAGGAGGTTTCGTGTGCAGACGGTATTTTGACTTCTGGATATCGAAAAATTTTGTAGGTCTTTATCTGTACTTTGAGAAAAAATTCATATAAAATCGATGCATTTTGATGCCCCGATAAAGCTCATGCATTTGTCTTTCTTAAAAAATGTGATTATTTGCCACGTTACCTAGAGCGCCCCTAAAGTACTACTTTACTCAAAAAATTTGAAGAAATACGAGTCTCTACGATTTTTTCTGACCGAGTTATGACATTTTGAAGTTATTCGTGCGTTTTTAACGCATACCGATAGTCAAGTGCCGAAATCTCGTTATGGGAAGAAATTCTAATTTGAACAGTAATTTTATTATGCAAAGTGCATACTAATCGAATCAATACAGAAAAAAACACAGGATATTTTAATTTCTCACTGAAAATGCCTCGACTTAGCGAAATTCAATCTGCTCAAATTGTTGCCTTGCTAGAAGCGAGACTGAATCAGATCGCTATGGCAAGAAGGACGTCTAACTTGGCCCCGATACACCGTGTTAACTTGCGAACGACTTCAACAAAAATTTATAAGTTCAAAAAAATTACGTAATTAATTACGTAATTATTTTCTGTAGGGTAATAGTCCCAACACCGGGATTTTCAGTATTTTTAAATGCTATAGAATGGCGTAGGAAAATCGTAGAGAATTGAATTTTTTTCAAATTAAAGACGAAGAATTGAACTTTCATTTTCTGTCATCAGAATTTGAAAAAAAAAGTTTGGTAACTCCATCTCAATGCACAAACTTTGCAAATTTTTGAGTTTCAAAACATGACCTTGAATATCAAGGTCATTTAATCTCTGGGTGCTGTAAATCGAAACATAAACTTCGGAATCGTAGAGCTGAAATCTTATGATTTAATTTAAAAAAAAATTTGATAAAACAGAAAGAACAGCCACCGTTGCCAACACTAAATGCCGAGAGAGTGAGAGCATAACGACGTGCTAGTGAAAGCGGCGAGACAGGCAGGCGTATCAAACTCCGAACTGAGAGTGCTGCAGGGCATCCGTGTAACGGTGAAACGCTGGGAACGTCGGAGTATCGTGGCTCGGTGGGCGAGGTAGCCCTGACGGAGGCTGCGAAGCTGTCAAGCGCTTGGCCAGCGCGGATTTTCGTAATCATCCGAGAACGTTGTGGACAAAAACTGCTGTGAAGCGCGCTCGACAGAATGCAGGGTACATTTGCATCAAGGGCCCTGATAGCGGTGACGTTGTATTATGTCGGGCCCAATAATCATGTAAAAAGTGGTTGTCTGTAGCATTCAGATATACATTTGTGCGATGCTAGAGTTTGAATTTGGTGGGTATCTGCTCCACCAATCACGGCGAGGAAGGTAGGTTGCCTGTTGCGCGCGCACGAAGTTGGCGCATGTGAGAGACGCGCGCTCGCTCAGCCAATCCCGCGCGGGTGCGAACGTTAGGAAGGGGAGAGCACGGGCCGCGGTCGTCAAGCCGTGCGCTCGGCTGGCTGACTTCTGCTTCGACTTCAGACACGAGCGGAACCACCTCCAGTAGCTCCAGGCGGACAAAGGGCATTGCTGCGCGGATTTTAAAGGTCAGTCGGACGAATTCTCCAACCGTTGCACATCGGCGTGCGCGGGGCTTCGGCAGCGCTGTTTCGATCGCGGGGAGTCCCAGCTCACGTGACTCGTAGCGCGCATATGTATTGGCCGCTGAGGCAGCGGGTCAAGTCCGTGCGGAATGTCGGAGTCGCCGAAGGCTGCTGGCAGCTATACTGCCGCGCTAAGATGGGGGAAAGCAGCCTGATTGGCTAGCCTAAACGGCGGCGGCGGCGGCGGCGGCGGGCTAAAAGATAATCAATCTTTTATGTTAGAAAATCAAACTTTTTTCGTTTACTTCGCTTTTAAAAGAGCTTTATTTTCCACTGCAATTCATTTCAATTCGTTAATTCTAGCCCAAGATACAGGCATGGAAACATAGCTAATTTCAGAAAATTAGATGTTTCATATTAAGCAGTATCAACCCAACTCTTTTAACTTTCTGTGAAATAATTAATGCATATTACGCTCCAACTACTTTGTACATTGTTAAGTGGCTCCAAAACCTTTAATTTGACTGGCTACATACATTTTTTTTATTAATTTTATCAAATTTTAACCTTTTTGAAACAATGCAGAAGCGTTTAGACGGCAAATCTGTAAATCCAAATCTTCATTAATTATAATACGATTCAATATTAGTTTTCGATTGAGAACTCAATTTTGATTTTTCTGCTCTAATTTTACCTTAATTTGGGACATAGAAGTGTAGCATTCCAGTGTGTTTTTGAGAAATGCAGAATATAAATCATAGATTATGAATATTGAAGGTGTCGTTCGTAGACCATGATTAATTAGTTTAATTGAAAAACAAGATTCTTTTTCGATCTAAGCAAACCAAGATGTTTATTGTCATTTATTTCAAGTCAAAGTTTCGGAGAGCTTATTTATCTCCCTTTTCAAGACTTCGACATAAGTGCAGCATTCCAAGATTTAGAAATTTAATATTAAGGAACTCCTCCTTAGTGACTTAAGGGGACCAGATACTATTAAAAGCTGAAAATATAAAATATAAATAATTAAAAAATTAGTTGCCTATATATAAAAATAAAAAATAATAAGTGAA